>MU614898.1:0-28616 GCA_025201725.1 Chytriomyces sp. MP71 | reverse complement strand
GGCTTGATCGCTCCATTTTTGATTGAATGCTGGAAAACAAGTCTGTTTGGCAAACGAGAGTCTCGACCACCAGCATTATTTTTTGAGTATCGTGTCGAAAACAGAGAAAATTGACTACCGGCAACCTCATTAACTGAAAAACGAAGTAATGTCAACATTTAGGAAATTGCGAAAATTGTCTAACACTTGGACAAAGTAACTGATAACCCGAAAACGCATTGGATCACTTGGACAAAATAACTGATAACCCGAAAACGTATTGGATCACTTGGACAAAATAACTAATAACCCGAAAATGCATTGGATCACATATGAACAGGCAAATAATCAAGAAAGCAAGAAAGTACTACGGCGAAAGTGCACCCGGAGAAATCAGAACCAAGCCAGCAAGGGCAGTAGGAACCACAACAAACGAGCGGAGACTGACCCTGCCCCTCCCCGCTTAGTTGGAGAAGCGACGGTCGCATTTCCAGTTTCAACTAGCTGCTGAGCAACTGCCTGGTCTGACACTGGCACTCCAAACGGCTTGGCCGTATTTGCCGCGTATGCAAGCCCCACTCGCCCTCCATTTCCCATATCATACACTGTGAAAATCTTTCGCAAGTAAACGTCGCCAAAGATCCATACAGGTTTCCCTTCGCCGGTATTTTTCATATTCATCGCTTGAAATCCGAGGTAACACCCCTTTTCGTCACTCAGCACGTAGTCTTGCCAAGTGATTTCGAAAAAGGGTTGATTGGGCGCGACTCCTTTCCCACCAAACGTGATGCCGATGGATGGAAGCCTTTGCGCGTCTGTGCAGGAAACTCGCGTAAACCCCGTGTTGAGGTCGGTGGTCAATGGAACTGGTTTTCTGAGGCTGTTGGCTTGCAGGGCCGGGAGGAGCTGAAGAGTATAGAAGTTTGGGTCGATCGTGATGAGGGAGGTTCCAGAGTCCATGAGCCCGTAACTAGCAGTTAGGTTCAGTGGTAAAACTTTCAGGGAGGCAGTTGGATTGTTTACGTCGAGGGTAGAGCTGACTTGAACACCAGTCATTTCAATCATCCAAAAGTAGTTTTTAGAGACGTTTGCAATGGGGTAGTACATGATGTCGCCCACGTAATGAGCAGAATCGACACCGCCAATGATAACCTCACCACCACTCGTTCCTTGAATACCACCTGTAGTACTCCCGTTCAGCCACATCGAAAAAATTGGGTTCGAGATCATGCCACTGGTGACCATGGTATAGATGGGAGTTTGGTAGTATCCCATTGCGGAAATTGATGGATTCAGTCCCCCTTGGTAGGCGAACCCGACTAGACCGGTTACTGAGCCATTTTGTTGGTAAAAAATTGTGGGATCCTCGAAGTCCGTGAGAATGAATTGTTGGTTCGGAATTTGAAACGTTCCCCAAGTCATGACATCAGTCGATAAGATTCCACCGATTGAACCAGCACCGTAAGTGACGTTTGAAGGTTTTCCGTTGCTAATGTTCTTGAAAGTAGATGACGCGGTGGAGTCAAAAGGGTATAAGTCGTTGCAGTTCTTGGCAACGTTGCAAGCCTTTGAGCCAATCCAAAATGCTGCTGATCCAGTGTCAATCTGAACGATTGTTGCCTGCGGAGGTGTGCCAAATGAAATGTTTGCATAATACTTATGAACAAAGTTAGATAAGAAGAGTTGGAGATATATGTCAATCACTACTCACTGCTGCATCCTTGTAGTTTTGAAGAAACAATGAGGAAACACCACTCGCTGCGACTCGATTAAAGTTCAAGTGGTCCGGATGCACGTCAATCCCTTCCATATTGGCATACCGCATAGCTGTGTACTCTGTCCCTGCAATGCCATTGTTCTTCATGATAGAAAGTCTGCCAAGGAGTTGTTTCAGATCCCGCATATTCGAAACTACAGGTGATGTGACGTACCGAACCAGACGATCATTTTGCGTGGTTTGTGCATTCGCAGCCGAAAGGCAAGCTACCATAAGGATCGATGCAAGTAACGGCATACCAGGTGTTGATGGCGGAAAGAACCTTCGAACACTGTCGTTCTGGGATTTTGAAGGAAAATTTGTGTTTCATTGACAACCAATGCCCTGTTTGTTTCGTCCGAAATGAATGACAAAAAGGTTCGTAACCTTAGGTAAGAGGGAGCGAGAGAAAATGAAGAGAACCCTTCTTTTTAAGCACATGGCAGTGAAGCATGTATGTAACAAATCTGCCGTGATTCAAGGCAGATGCACGGTTGATTTTTTGCAGGTGTATTACTAGGCCATCAATGCCGCCTTCAAGGGAAGGTTGCGCAAAAGAAGGTCTGCCTGGATGCGAACATTTGAAGTCAAGATGGTTATACTTTACACTCCCGTCTCAAGAGAAAGCAAACGTCGTGACTCCAGGTTTGG
The DNA here is from genome assembly GCA_025201725.1 of Chytriomyces sp. MP71. Lineage (NCBI taxonomy): Eukaryota > Fungi > Chytridiomycota > Chytridiomycetes > Chytridiales > Chytriomycetaceae > Chytriomyces > Chytriomyces sp. MP71. The sequence goes on along the minus strand of MU614898.1, from coordinate 26,230 downwards.
CAGGGGCCAGAACACGCGTATTCAAGGAGGCCACGTTGAGCGCCCTCAAAAGGGCGCCTGCTTTATGAAGGTTTAACACTAGAACGAGAAAAGAAGAGAACAAAGATCAACGGGGAAGAATATCGGAGTGGCATGCTCGGGTCATGACCAAGGATGAAAAAAATTCAGGCGGCTGCATCAGTCCGGCGGCTTGAAAGGTTCTTGTTCACCCTTGAAAGTTTGCAGCTCAATAAAAAACAAACCATTATTCAATAACTAACAGTTTTCGGAAGAGAAAAACTGAGAGAGAAAATGAAGAAAATGCGGTACTCCCATGACTTTTGGTTGATAAAAAGCAGATTACTGAAGCTTCTTCTCGCTCAAACGCTTTGACACCCGTGTGGGAGAAGTATTGGATTCAAAGCTACCTCCGTCGTCACTGCTACAGGAGGGAGTGTCAAGGACACGCCCTTTTCTGACCCGAAGCGATCTGTCTGTGTTGGTTCCAACAGTGACGGAGCTTTTTGGTGATGCTGCTGGAAGGCCTACAATCTTGGGCTTCGTGTCTAATGCCATGCTTGCAATGCTGCTAGAGGCATCGCTATCCGAATCCACCAAAGATTTCCCGTTCAGCAGGGCTTCATTCTCACGCAACATCGTCTTGCGAGCCATGGCACTGTCATATTCAGTTCCCATCAAATGATCCCAAAAAGTGTAGAAAGGCTGTTCAAAAGTGCTGGTCAGGTGATTGTGGGGCGGCAAAGCCGAAACCGGCGAAACCTACCTGCGAAAAGTTGTACATGCGTCCTTTTCCCCAATGGTGAATGTCATGATATCTGGCGCCGTTTGCGTTAAATAAAGCTGCTGGACTCCATGGCCAGGAGTATCCACAATGATCGTCAACAGTTTTCAAGGTGGCAATACTGTAGAATATGGCGCTGGTCCAAGGATGCATGTTCAGAAGAAGCGAGGGAAGGCCACTGCCGATAGTGTCCATGAAGAATCCCTCCACAGGATGATTGTAAAGGGCTCCGTATGCAAAGGGAACAGTGAGTTCGTGATGAACACTGTGGAACCAGCGGTATAGAGTGCGATTCGTGTGACCCCATCGGTGCATCCAGTACTAAGCGAAGCTGAAAATTAGTTATCCGATTTGCGAAAATGAGGGCAAGGGCACGAGCATCGAAAAAATTTCCGAGTGGATGTGTAATCCAATTCGCATCATTTGTGCGCGCACGTTCCGCTCCTCTCCACTCTATACGCTGCAAGGCGAGGCGACAAGAAAACGGAGCCTTCGTCCGATGTTCTTTCTCCAAGCCAACAGCCAAGCAACCAAGCACTGCGAGGCACTTCCAAGTCCAACGTGGCCAGCAAAACCGTTCAAGACCCATACGTCCTGTCCAGCCGGAAAAGACCCTGAGTTGAAGGAGGGATGAAGGAGGGCTTTTGTCTGGACTCAAACCTGATATGTATCCAGGATTACGGAAGCGATAGCAATCTTGATCAACGCCATGAGAGGGCTTTCCATTTTCCAATTCTCAACGTTTTCGGGTCGAGTGAGAATAACAAGGACAACGGCAGTAATTGCTTGTACGAAATGCTGAAGGGCAACCGCGTAGATGACTTTGCTAACAGTAACTCTGTTCGGCTTGCGGAGTGGCTGGTCAGTGGGAATGCGGTGGATTTCGACCATGGTACTAGATAAATGGTGAGCAATCCGTTCGGAGTTCAATAGAGAGGAGGGAGGAGTAAGTGTGACTTGTTATGATTTGCCCGATGACGAAGCGAAACTCACAGCTTGAGATGAGACAGAAGAAACAGGAAGGTGGAGTAGATCCAATACAGTGCAATCGGAGCGAAGACCATGCTGCGGCCAGTATTTGCGATGAGTCTCAACACACGATCGTGACAAAACTCGTAACGAAGCGCCGAAGTACGCCTGCGGGAGTTCCGCGTCATATCTTACCTGAGTTCTGCAGGCAGAAAACTGATAGAGACGGTGCCCGTGGGCAGCATAAGGATACCAGCCACATCGGAGCTTAGCGGAAGCGAGAGCATTGTCGGACGACCTGCATTGAGCCAATGATCCTCGGAGAACAGCCAGTCGCTGGCAGATCGGATGAGGGTAACGTTTGCCATGTTTGAGTAGTCTCCTCCTCTGGGGTTCGTCTCAGTTGGATGAAATCGTGGGCGCAGCGACTTGGGTTGCGAAGCTTTTTTTTTTCTCCCCTTTGATTTCCAACAATTTGCAACCACCCGTTTTCTTGATGCGTGCAAATCACCCATTTCAAATGTCTTGATTTTTTACTCGACCGGAAAGAAGAGGAGGACGAGGAGAAGGATGAGGACGAGAAGGAATCAGTTCACAACTGCATTGACACCCTCCCCCTTTCCAAGCAGTGCGAAAACAGCCAAAGTGTATGCCAGCAGCTTTTCCCTGCTAACAAACAAAATGGCCTGGCACAGAACCGCCTTCACAATCTGGGTTTGCATTCCCTGGTTTACGGGCGTTAGAAAAGACTCGAATATGGTGCCTATCCTAAGGGATTAATAACGTACCTTGTACCACCCTTTCAGCCCATCCGTCGCAAACACTTTTTTCAACACGTCGACACTTCCTTTATACTGCAAAGACTTTCGATCGGTTTCTGACAAGTCGTTGGCAGATTTTGGAACAGCCCACTGCATTCTCACTTTGGCCATAATGTAGGGATACTAGAGACGTACATCGTGAGATTTTGCAGGATACAATGAACAAAATTCACTCACAGTGACAACAGTCGCAAGAGTCTTACTTAGTGCCCCCACCATAAAAACTTCCCAGCTGGTCAATGCCAAGCTTCCTCCCAGCTTTGCCTTTCGCTTCAACCAAATAGCTTTGACGCGCTCAAACATTCCATACGTAATAGCTGGATTCACGCACAAAATCATGCTGGCTTTGAATCCCTTCCAAAGCCCTTGAACCCCATCGCCCTCCAGAACCGTATTAAACGTTTCGATAAAGGACTGACGCTCTCCAGGGGGGAGAGTCTGTTGACGAGTGGTTACAACCGCAATTGGGAGCGTAAAGCATTGGCATAACGCTCCAGCAAGTGCGCCCATGATCAACTCCATTGGAGTCGAAATTTCTGTAAGTTAAGCTTCGTGAGTGCTCGATACACTCGCAGTTTTTGCATTCGCGTCACCTTGACCAGCTGGAATAGACGCGACATGTTTCGCGCGAATTGTAGAGTAAAAGTAAAAATAACAGAATGCGGAGGCCACGGTTCCCTGTTTTCAGCGATGAAACTGATTAATTCTCAAAGAGCTGTAGAAACCACAAGTGAGGGAATGCACTTGAACATGTTCGCGCGCCGCAAGTATTCATGTATGAACGAAATTTCGCGATGCTGAATAATCCGGCCACGCTCAACGGTTGTCACGACCAGCTTACGACAGGATTCGCGTTTCCCAAAACTCAGCGATACAGTACCAACTGTTTTGTGAATGTCCAAGCCTTCCGGGTTCACACGGAAACAGCACCCATGTGGCACCTAACACAGTTTTTCCACCATCCCTTCGACGAATATGGTAGATAAGCTCTCAGTAAGAAGGAGCAGAGAGAGCAAGAGGTTGAGGGAGAAAACAGAGCGATAGAGCATCACGCACAAATAGTCCAGCACCGAGACCGCTATAGAGGCCAGCAATTCCTTCCTTCTTGATGATCTGAACAAACGCATCCAGTGAGTTTGCGTAATGTTCACTGCCCTTAACAAGCTTATTTTGCGTTTGAAGGCGCGTCTTGATTCTGTTGATGTTCGCAGTTTAGCAGGCGGCTTGACTGAAGCGGGAGAAGGAATGGAAGCTCATATTTCCCAAAACGCTCGAGTCGGAGGAAGACTCACACGTCTAACGGAAACACCAGCCAGTTCGCAAAGACTGCTCCGGCGGCACCGGAGCAGGCATCGGCAAATGGAGACGGCTTGGGAGGCATTGGAACACTGTTTCAAGTTGTCATTGGCCGACACAAGCAATCCCCAGTTAAAAGAAGGCCATGCAGCAGATCCAGTGAATTGGTAATGAGAGTTGCCAGATTGGTATGTTCAGGTTAGCATGGGTTGGCACATGTTGCGAGCGCTGTCAAGTCCTCGCACACACCTCTTTTTGATTACTTTTTCCTGCGTCACACGGGAGACAGATTCATTCTAAGAGAAAAAAACAGAAGAAACAAAAAAAAGGCTGAAGAAGGCGACCAAGAGTAAAAGAGCGTTGGGACATTCTCGCTGTCCATGACTGTGAGGAGTGACATGCGCGACTTGAGCGACACCTCCTCCAGGCAAGCCTTTCCCCAAAAAAGTATTCGATGCGTACGCTAAACCGATGGTGCCTCGCAGATCGTAGACAGAGTAAACTCTACGGAGAAAGACGTCCCCTAAAATCCAAACACTACCGCTGACGCCGATATCAAGTGGCTGAATCGCGAGGTAACAATCCTTTCCGTCGTTAGTAATATAGTCCTGCCAATCAAGCTGATAGATCAACGAGGTTGGACCCCCAGAAAAAGTGAACCCCAACGGCGGCAAGCTCGACGCGAAGCTACAATTGAACCTAGTCAACCCAGTATTCTGGCTGAAGTGGAAGCCAATGCCTCCCGGAATGCCAGATGCTGTCGATAAACTAGGCAAGAGTGTGTTGGAGAAGAAGTTGCTTGGGCAAGTCAGGAACGTGGTGCCAGAATCGAGAATCGCGTGTGCATCTCGACCAATGTTTAGAATACTCTGATACTTTGGATTGGCCGTCAACGAGTCATAGGCCATGATTTGGACGGAATCCAGACCCAACGACCAAAAGTATCCCTTTGCAATTGAAGACACCGTATAATTTAAGATATCTCCTGTGTAATGCCTTACATCAGTTCCTCCTATGACGAATTCTCCCCCGTTGGATTGCAGGCTACCGCCCGTGCTGCTTCCATTCAGCCATAACGAAAACACTGGCTCCTGAATTTGATTCGATTTGGATAATTGAACGATTATATTTGGATGGTATGATGGATCGCTCGTATTTGCTTGGAGACCATTTTGATAGGCTAAGCCGATGAGTCCATCGTTGGAGTGTTCTAAAGGAATTGACAGGTAAGTCAATACAGGCAGTATTTGTTACGAAGATACTAACGTTGCTGGTTGTAGAGCACAGAGTCCTCATAGTTCGCCAGGACAAAGGTTTGTTGTGCAATTGTGTAGTTTCCCCACACGAACTTGTCGCTTGACAGCCAGCCATTTAAGCTTCCACTTCCATACGTAATATTTGTAACAGCATTAGAAGTGAGATTGGTATACGTAGAACTGGCTGTCTGATTGTAGCCACTGTTTTCATTGCACTTCTTGGCAGCAACGCACCACGCCGAAGAAGTCCATGCCACAGAGCTGCCCGTGTCGATTTGAACCAACAAATTCTGTGCGGGTGTACCGACAGCAATAGTGATGAAATACGCATTGTCGTTTTGATTGTCCAACGGTGCAATGGCACCCATCACGCCGTCCTTCTCCAACGCTAAAGGCAGAGTGACCTGCTCTGAAACTGACTGTTTCGCAGAGGCTACAACGGAATCGGGTAAAAACTGAGCATATTTCAATGTGGTACGGAATGATTGTGCCTGCAGTCCGGCTGTTTGTGGCGCTACTTGGAGGCTGTTCATTTGAGGCTCGATTCAGATTTGCCACTCACAATCCGTGAATAGAAGCAGTCATACCTTATGGTAGAAGCAGCGGTCAACCCGGCCGGAATGTTGTCGTTCATTGCCCCAAATGAAACTGAAACAGAAGTTTTAACTGTAACCTTTCCGCCCCAATATCTCGCCTCCTCCTTTCTGAACACCGTATGAAGACAAAAACTATTTATTTCATTTCTGTGGAATGAAATTGTGAATTGAAAGAATAGTCAAGAAACGGGAGAATGTCATCATCCGACATTGGTCAACGGCTCCAACCCAACGCAGAACAACTCCGCACCATTTACTTTATTTGCGGATATGCTGCTGCAATCGCCATCCTGTGGTGAGTTGTCTGAATTCGGAGTCGTGGCAGGTACGCCATTCGAGCGGCACTGCTCTAACCTCTACGGAGTTCAGGTCGATGCCCATAATCAAGCACATACTGTGGCCATTCAAAGTCTTCACAGTTGCATTGCATGAGTTCGGTCATGCGAGCGTAGGTTGCTGCACGGGCGCACGCGTGAACAGTATCACAGTGGACCCTGATGAGGGCGGCCTTACCAAGATGCAAGGCGGGAACATCTATCTGTCCTTACCGGCGGGTGAGAAGGGCAACCTATCATACCCCTGCCCGACGGGTATTGATCGGGGAGGGTGTTCAACTCTGCATCGAACCTTGGACAGAAACTCATTTCACTTAACGGGCACATCATCGTCTGCACGTCTGTGGTACCGAACCTTGTAGATAGCATCGGCGATGCCGGAGACGCGAAATTGAATTGGCACTTCCTTGAACTTTGAGGACAAGTTCCATGACTGATTCGCCTTTGTGATAGGTTACCTGTCATCCTCATTCTTTGGCGCGCTCATGATCTTCTGTGGATTCAATTTGCTTGCATCCAAAGTCGCTGCAGTGTTTGTTGGAGCCTGTATGCTTGCGACCCTCTTTTGGGCGCGCAACTGGCTTACACGAGGCATTACGATTGTGTTTATCGGCGTTATTGCTTTGCTGTGGTGGCTACCTTTGGGTGGAGGCGTGGGCCTACGATACTTCATTCTTTTTCTTGGGACAATGTCGTCGCTTTACAGCGTTTGGGACATTCTCGAGGTATTTCTCCGTCAAATTTTCATGAAATCATCTCGCTCTTAAATCTTGGATGGAAATTCAGGACTTAGTGTTTCGCAAGGTAAATGAGTCAGATGCATCAGCCTTTTCACGTATCTGCTGTGGGCCGCCACAGCTATGGGGATTTATCTGGTTCATCATCTCCTTGATCTTTTTGGTAAGTCTGGCAATGGATGCGTTGCTTGAGTAGCTGACGTGCTTTTTTGAAAGACTGCCTCTGTCGTGGCAGCGCTATACACATTCAAAGATGATGGCGAGAGCGGGACAAAGTAGCAATAAAAGCTTGATACTATAGTTCTATTCACTGCAAGACTTCCAGTCGCTTCAGAATTGTGTCTGCCAAGCTCGCATTCTCCAATAACGCAGCGTTCCAGCCACATGCGATCGGACCTTCCAAATCTCGTTCCAAGTCGTCTCCCGCATGCAAAGCTAAAGCCGGATTTTCGATTCCAGCACGATCCAATGAGAGTTTGAAGATGCGAGGATCAGGTTTGGCAAACCCCACCTCGAACTGTGTGACTACAAAGTCAATGAAATCGCCTAATCCCAGTGCGTCCAAGGCCTGTACAGTGCGAGGATCACTGTTGGAGATGACACCGACCGTAATCCCGCTTTCCCGAAGGTGTCGAAGCAGGGTTGCCGCTGTCGGCTCGATCACATAGGGTTCAGCACTGGCGAAATGGCCAATGAGCAAATCGGCCGTAGCTTGCGAGAGTGGTTCGCGTGCTCCAACTTGGGCGAAGGTGTCTTGCAAGACCTGTGATTTCCAGTTCGTGTGGGTGTCGCGTGGCAGTTGTCAAAGGCAGTGCAACCGACCAGCGTCCACCATTTCTGATAAGATCCGAGCTCACGGCCGAAGTGGGCGTGCTCCGCGCTCGTGCGCTTGAACGCGGCTCCAAACGCTTGTGAAATGTCCGATTCTCGGACACGATCGAGGTTAAGGGCTCTCTGCTCCGCCGGGCTCAGCTTGTGCTGAAGAAGGCGCAGGTAAGTGGCGCCTACACTGTGTTTCAGGCGGAACAGCGTGTTCCATGCGTCGAAAGTGACGAGCCGGATTCTACCGTGCATTCTTCTTTCCTTCTCTGTCCCTTTCCACCTTTCACCCAGACTTTTATTTCAACCAGAGACGAGAGAGTATATTAGGTTGGCAATAGCGGTTACGACCGTTAATACGAGGCACACGATGGCGAGTAATTTGGGTGAAACAGGGAACCACTTCGGTATGGAGCGAAACGCCTTGAGCGGCCTCACTTTCTGATGTTTACCCCGCCTCCTCACGGGTTCCCCCGCATCATGGCTTCCGTCAGGAGCCCCACCTTCCAACCCAGCAAATGAGGTCGAGTTGGCTCCCGAACTTTTGCGGCGTTGCAGGGCCTGTTGACCTTCAGCCCTTCTTTTCTTAGCCTGAGTAGCGAGATGAACCGCCATAGCTCGTTCATGCAAATCTTGCGCGGCGATGCTTGTCATCGTCATGTACCGTTGATTCACACGGAAGAAGGCGCGGTCGTCAAAGCTGGTTGGGGATTTACTTCGACTCTGTTTCCGCCGTGAATGGGGGAGACGAGACGCTGCAGGAAAAGATTCTGCTGCATCTGGGGTCGCATTTTTGTTTCGCCACCATGCATCATCGCCGTTTCCCTTGAGTGACGAACCGTATTCGGAACCTGAGGCGTCACTGACGAGGAATCCATTTGAATCACCTCCTGCCACGGAAAATTGTACCGACATTCCGCTTCCGCGGCGTATAGGACTTAAAAGAGACGGGCCGCCGGTACTTTCAGGAACAAGCAAGTTGCCGACATTTTTGTCGGCAACTGTACCTTCATCCTGTTTGATCAATGAAGGTTCAATTGTTGCTGTTAGGCTCAAGGCGGGAGGTATTGAAGGGTCACCGCTTTGCGATGAAAGAATGAGGGCCGGAACGGGAGAAGCCACCTCAAGGCGATTGAGCGGTGTCGACTGCGTCACAGTCATCAAAAACCCAGATTCAGAGAGCAGCGGGTTCAGCCGAGCGTTTCGCAATTCGTGTTGTTGTGCAAACAGTGAAGAAGCTGCAGGAGGTTGCAGATTCGCGTGTCTCACTGTTGATGTGTTGAGCATACAACCAGAGTAAGGTGAATGTATCTGAGTCCCTGACGCTAAAGGTTCAGTCTGATTCGACGAAGATTCTCCTGAATTGCTTGCGTTACAGGAAGATCGCTCTGATACTGGCGATTCACACACAGGGGCAGTCATTATGACCTCATTTGCTCCGTTGCCGTTTATTGATGTGGGAGAAGCCGCGGTTCGTATTGTCGCAGTTGATATCATGAGTCGAGGAATTAAAATTTCGTCATCTGAAAACCCTTTGATTGGCCGGTTAGTTTCGTAAATGAACAACCAGAAAAAATTACCATTCTGGACTGGTGAGTTTTCCTCGTTCACTACTGTTCCATTAGAAAGATGACTGTTTTGAGGGACATGGCCCAACCCAGGAGGGACAGGGGCTCGTTTTGAATAGTCTGTAACTTCTTTACCACTTTGTATCCCAACTACTCCAGGAGCACCAGTGCTGTCCAGACTTCGAGAAGGACTGGCACGTAAATTTTTGAAGCTTGACCATATACTTCCGCGTTTTGTCGGTTGCGCCAATAGCTCTGGAGTTGACTCCCACGCACTGCCATGTGTCGGGTACCTTCGCGCCGGAATCAAATCTGCTTGAGTTCCTTTGCTCCACAACCAGTGAACCAAAGATCCTTGACGCGTAGTTTGTCGTTGACAAGTTGTGGGTGCAACCTCAGTCTGGCTGACATTGTCTACTTCAGTTTGTCCTTCATGGGACGGATCCTGAACGTCATAGTCCTCGGCCTCGTCCTCCTCCTCAAACTCGTCCTCAAAGTCCGGATCGGGAACGTCCTCCAGTAGATAGCCTTCCTGATCCACATCAAGGTCTTGAAAATCGACAGGAAGGTCAGGCATTCGCAGTGAGACGGTCGAGTCTCCTCCTGTAGGATGCGATCTGCTCAGTCCATGAAACGTGCTGAATAAGCTATTCTGTCGCGTTTGTGGCACCATGAAAGAATCTGCCACACTGTACCGCTCCATCATATCCTCACTGCGACTGAGTAGGATGCTCGCACCACCATCGCCACCTCCACGAAACGAAGATAGAGCCGATCCTGCACTTTCACCCTGAAAGCTCATCATACTGCTTCCAGATGGAGGTCCATCTTCTCCCGGAACCACCAACGAAACTTTCTTACGGGGCATTGGGACAGTCACGCTCAACAGCCCATCGCCAACCCCCGACACACTTGCACCTCCAAAGCTGCTCGCATCACTGACAGGCGTGCGGGCGCGCGAGGATGCAGCACCGGGAGGGAGCATGAGCCCCGGGACAACCAGGAATCCCCCATCCCCTGTCCCCTCCGTGGTCCCCGGCGAAGGTAATGACATTAGCCCATCCGCCACAATGGGACTCGGCAATGGGCTTGGAAGGGGACTCGCGTGCATCATCCCGCCCAGCACATTTACCCCTAACGCCCCCCCTGCCGATGGCACAAGCAAAGACCCCCGCTCCCTCGCGTCAACCTCCTCCGCTTCCTGCAGCACAAATACGGGCACCCCCTGCGCAGGCTGCAGCACAGGTCGGTCCACAACAGCCATTGCCGCAACCCCCGCGGCCCCCTTCTCGGTGATCTCGTCCACAACCGTGTCAACGCTTGTTTCCGGGGCCGCCGCAGCCATCGTTACGCTGCGCGAGCTGCCCCCGCGTCCGCGCACGGATGTTTCCGTGGGACTCGTGTCCCCTGCCGCCGCACCGCCGGTGCCGCCGGTGCCGTGAATGATCTTGAGGAGATCGCGCTGCTTCTTGGTCAAATCTACGTTTCACGCGCTTCATGTTAAACGTCACCCTTCACATCAACGTGAGAAGGGGAGCAAGTTCTCACATCTCCGCTGGTTATACGCCTTGCGAAACCAGAGTGCCTTGAGGTAGATAATAAGGGGCACTATGAAGTTGGCACCGCTAACAAAGATGAGACCTGTCCAGGTGCTCACTGCGTTCAAATAAGATCCGGTCTGAAACGGAATGGCGAGGAGCCACGGAACCACGAAGCTGAGGCCGATGGACTGAACTGGGTCGAGAATTAGGATATCGTCTCATCAAACTCCTCGCGAAAGGAATAAAACACTAACATCGATGCATTTTGAAATTTTGAATCAGATTGCTTTGCACAATAATGAGGAGAACTGGAATGCCCATGAGGAGAACCATGATGCTAAAGAGGTACCCAAAAACTTTGCTGACGGTACCACCAGACGAAGTCATGACATAAATAAGATTTGAATTGACCGGAATCGTATAGGCCAGGGCGGCTATGAGAATCAAGTTACACTTCCTTTCTGCCCGAAATCCACAACCCCACGCAAGCAAAAAAACACAAACACTCACGCAACAGCCCCGTTAAAATGTACGTGACGAATCCCAGAAACGTGCTCGTCCAAATAGACGCCTGGATGTTCACATCCGGCCTTCTAACATTCACCCACGCCGGGATCGTCTGCACAAACGCGTAATTGAGCATGACAACGCCGACGAGACCGGCATAACCGGCCGCGTCGCCCAGCACAGGAACGCGCGCCACATCAAAGCCCGTCCTGACGCTCACCCCGATCCATTCGAGGAAAATTACGAGTGTGAGAACGAACGTGACAGCTTGCATCCACACAATCTCCGCGAGTGGGAAGTAGAGCATTGGGAGCACGCACGCAGCCACAAGCTGGGTTGACGGTTTTTTTGGAGGGGACATGCACAGAGAACCAGTTAGAAGGCAAGAAAACTGATATCAATGACAGTATACCAGATAGCCGGCCGTAAACAGCATGTAAGTGTTGCCAAACGGCGAAATGGAGTCCCCATGTGCGTCCACGCAGATCCACGAAATTCCCGCACCCGCGCCTCCGTGAACCGCGTCCCGTACCATCGCGTTCCCTACCAACGACACAGCGCCGACTCGTACGCCGCACGTTTGCCCGAATATGTCCACAAACAGGTTGTCGAGCGTCTGGCTGGATTGGATGATGCTGGCCACAGCCAGCAGCTCCAGGGCGCCGTAGAGCATAGTCTGGCCGGCCCAATGCGCGATGGTGCCAAAATAAAAATTGATGAGGGTGCCAAATTCGACTGTGCCGCTGAAGTGCCGATTTCCTGGGATGGCTTGCATGGCTTCGACAATGAATAGTGCGCAAAGAGATGATATAATCATGAATATGAAGAACAAGAGGGTCACTGGAAACCATCCGCTCTGGATTTCGGTGATTTTCGGACGACGCGTGAGGAAGGTGCCTCCCGGCACAGCAAAGAGTACACCCAACCTGCTGAAAGATGGAAGAAACTTGGATCATACCAACTCCAGTTAAATTATTGTAGATTAAAGATATTCCGGGCCACTGTTTTGTAGGCGACGAAGTGAAGTGTAAACACAACTTGACCGAGAGATGTCAATCGAAGAGGATTCACCTTTCCGACTGTCTTTGTGCGTATAATCTGGTTATTGGGTCGAGAAGTTTTGAGTTCATCCGATAAGTGAGTGGGCTTGTGAGGTTGACGATTACCTTCAAATGCGCCTCGACTGCTGGATCATTCTCTGCCAAAAGCGCCATCGTTTTCCGATCGCCCTCCTCTGAGATTGAGAGGGCGAGGGTATTTGTCGACAGTGTCTGGGCCGCGGTCATGCCGGTCGCCGGGTGTGGGCCTGGATTATCGAGTGTGGCAGTGGTTTTGTTTACTGTAGTTGAAGCGATGGCCATGATGGGGACGGGGTATCTGTCTGAGAAGGGTGGGTGGTGTGGAATTGGCGTGAGAGGGGAAAGACTGTTGTTTCTTCTGGCCGAAATCCCTCTGGAAGAACCCCTGCGAAAACTGAACATGGTGACGAGCAAAGATGAAAAGATAGCCTTTGTGAGCGGCCTCAGCGGCGGCAGCGCGTGGGACGCCCAGCTCATTATCTGCGTTTGTGCGGTGCGTTGTTTTGTGCTCTGTTGGTTGGACCAGTGGCTGGTGGTGGTTGTGCGCACCCTGTGTCCCATCCTGCGATCCTCTAATCCTCCCCCTCGCCTCTAAATCACTGTCCTCATTTCTATTTAAATAACAAATAGGCCTCGTTTCTGCTGTTTCGCGCTCTCGCCCACGCAAACAGGCTTCCACTCGAAGCCCCCCTTCCTTCTTCCTCCTCATCTTCAAAGCCATCAAAGCTAAAAGTATCTTCCGCTCCATCATCTGTTTCGTGGAACGCGACACGCGCCTTTGCTGAGGCTATCGTCCTTGTCCTGCCCATTCTGCTCGCACTCACCACAGCGCATGCGCACGCACCAACCCTGATCGCTAGCCTCGTTATCATCGCATTCGTTGCACTTGTGGCGCCACGCCGCTCCATCCCTGCTACCTTTTGGGACGCGTACTACGCGTCAGAGAGCTCGCATCCTTCCAAGTCCCAGCTCAAGCTCGCATCATTCAGGCCATTCTCGGTCGTATTCAGATCCTGTCTACAGATTGTTACGGTTGCCGCAATCCTAGCTGTGGACTTCCGCATTTTTCCACGCGAATTCGCGAAGGTGAATTATTATGACCACCAATCAAGCAATGCACGTTCTGTAGCTCATTTTACCTAAATGTTAGACGGAAACTTTCGGATATTCCCTCATGGACCTCGGCGTCGGTGGCTTCATCTTTTCAAATGGCTTCGTCGCTGGTCCTCGGCTTAAAACCTCGCCCCCACGCACACCAGCCGCCCTCCTCAAATCCATCCGTATCTCCCTCCCTGTTCTCCTCATCGGTATCGCCCGCCTTATCACCACAAAAGGCCTCGAATACCAGGAACACGTGACAGAATACGGCGTACACTGGAACTTCTTCTTCACCCTCAGCCTCCTTCCCATTCTTACCTCCCTTTTGCAATACGCCGTTCCAGGCTTGCACTTTGGCGTCGCGGCCGCGGCGCTCTTCGGTGGATACCAGTACCTCCTGCAGACTCGCGGGCTTGAGGAGTATATACTGCACGCTCCGCGCGTGCCGGGGGACTTGTTCAGCATGAACCGCGAGGGTATGTGCTCGTTCCTCGGGTATGCAGGCATCTTCTTCGCGGCCGCCTATGTTGGGGAGCGCGTCTTGAAAGACGGCGAGATGGTGGACCGGGAGGAAGCGGCGGCGATGGAAGCTTCGGGCTACGGCAAGCCGAAAAAAGGCGGAAAGGCGGAAGGGGAGGGGCCGGGGAAGTCGTTTTCGTTGGATTTGCTCAACTTGATTGATTTGGCGAGCCTCACTTCGTGCGTGACGATGCTGTTTCTGGCAATACGCTATGAGCGAGGCATTGAAGTCTCACGGCGCATGGTAGTTTGATTTTTGCTATTTGTGGGGGTTGAATTCACTGTTTCCACGCAGGCAAACCTGCCGTACAGTCTCTGGGTTATTTCTGTCTGCCTCGGCTTCCTCTTCTCCGTCCTCGCCATCGACTACCTCTTCTCCCTCGGTATCCCCTCCGAATCCTCCGTCGCTGCCGCAAACCCCGTCCTACCCCCAAACGCCACACCCAAACCCCGTGCCGCGAGCCGGAGCCGTAGCGCCAGTCGCAGTCGCAGTCGTAGTAAAAGCCGCTCGCGCACCTCCTCCCGTACCCCCGCGCGTGCCAACACGCTCACGGCACGCGAGCGCGAGCACTGGCATCTCTTTGTTCACCGAATGCGCACGCCGCTAATCTACGACTGTGTGAACCGCAACCAGCTCGCCGTTTTTCTGCTGGTGAATTTTATACACTCAACCCTCCCCTTATCCCAACCACGCATTCCTCAGGCTGACCCATTTCCACCAAACAGGCCAACTTGCTCACGGGTGCCGTGAACCTCACCCTAGACACCCTCGCCATGCCGCCATTTGCGTCTTTTGCAATCTTGGCGGCGTACCTAGCTGTTGTTGTCGGAGCGGCCGTTATATGGAATGCGCTTGATGTGACGCTCAACTTTAACAGTGTCGGGTCGAGAAGGCCCCGCAAGGCGAAGAGGGAGTAAACTGTATACCGAATATATTAAGTTGCTTCGTTTTCGCTGTTGACCGTTTTCCTTTTTCCCTTTTATTGCCAGGACGCTTAAAAGGTAAGAAGATCTCCGTGCGCGGCAAAGAGGTACATGGCGATGGCGAAGATGCCTCCGTGGAAGACGATCTTGCCGTTCTCGGGGTGCAGCAGTTCTCTGTGTTTTCGTTTTGGGATTCGTTTTGAAGCGGGAAGGTGAGACAGGGATCAGAATCATGCATTTGCCTTTAAGAAATTGAGACGGGGAGGGGCTCGTATGCGCGCATGAAGTGTGTTCGTGAGGATTCGCTGGCGCTTCGCTGCGCTGAAACAGCCTGTCTCCCACGAGGTCAACCCATCGAGCGTATCGCCGCGTATGCCGTCTCTTCACCGGCTCTCGTCGGCTACTGCGCAAAGTGCATGGGATGCGTACCCGGCGATGGCAGCTGAGACTGATGCCTCCTTGTCGTTGATGGATTTGCCTGCCATGATGGATGATAGTTTTGATACTTTTCTTCCTGTCCCCCTTCCCTCTTCCTAATATATTTTTCCATTCTAGAATTCAATCAAAAAGAGTTCGCTACGTTATTCCCGCGCGCATTGGGGGAGCCCCGAAAACCATACTCATTTCCCTTCTCGCTTCCCTCCTCGAATCGAGGGACTCCCTACCAACGGCGTCCCGTTCGTCGAAACAGACAAAGCAGACCCAGCACCCTGACTCATCTTCTCCACCATGGCCAGCACGCGACTTGCGAGCTGCACCACCTCCATATCACTGAATAGCGCTCCACGCTCTAGCTGTTCCGGCTTCACCGCCTGCCCAGCATAAGCCACGCTCGGAATCTCGTCCGTATAGTCCAACTCGACAAACTCTAGGCGCCGCTGCGCCAAAGGCGCGGCCACGGCATCGTCCACCGCGCGCGGCGTTCCTTCGGGACTCGACGTTGCGCTCTGCAGCGCGGAGGGCGTCGGGGTAGGGGTCGCAGCATGCATGAGCGGCGGCGGCGACGCATCAATGTGGACTGCGAAAGGCGGCGCGACGAGCTTATCCACCGTCATGCTCATCAAGCTCATTTGCGTGAGGAGCATCCCCGGTTCTGTGTCTTCCTTTCCTCCGCCTTCTGTGGGTATGGCACGCGGTGCCGAGGGTGGAGGTGCTGTTGCGGTTGTGTGTGCTTCTTGGAGGGAAAAGTAGGTACAAGGCCGCACATCTTCATCGTAGGGGGGGAAAATGAGGTCAAAGACGACGCAGTGGTCACTGACGGCGGCAAACGTGTGTAAGTTAGGTGTGGCTTGGTTGATTTCGAGAATGGATCCTGATCCAGGGGCGGTATGGCTCACAATAACGTCGGAAGCTAGTGAGGCTGAATAGGGGAGATCCGAATGATGATGGTGATGTGGTGCATGCGCGGAAGGTTGGTATGGATGTGCTTTTGGGGTTTCAGTTGACACGGATTTGTCTGCTACTACCGTGGAATCGGGATGAATCGACTCTCCGGGATGGAGAGCATATGTTTTAACGTGCAGATCGCCATGGATGACGCGACTGATTGAATTGGTACGACGAATGAGTCACTATGACAGAGAACGTGTCAAGGGTGGCGGACGAGACGGAAGGGTCCGGCGTCCGGAACGCAACTGGGGACGGGTGCAAGGTATGGGGAGGAGACAGTATACCTGAATACGGTCATGTTCGGATGCGAGTGAACGGGGAGGGTTGCGCCCTTCTTGAGCACAAAGAGACACATTGTGATTGCCTCTGAGCCGAAGATGTGGACGTACTCGATCGGATCATCAGACGGTATCTGGGCGCAGGGGATCGCGTCAAGGCTGGGCTAGAAAGGAAAGCTTGTACGAGGCCGCAAACCTTGACGTTGAGCATAGGCAACGACACACGCAGCAGCAGCAGCCGCAGCACCGCCAAAATGGAATCCAACGATGAGGCGTGCGCGCGAGGTTGCGGAGGGACGGTAACCATCGTTGTTGCCTCCGCGGAACCCACTGCACCCTGTCCAAGGCCACCGCCCCCGCTACTTGGTCCCCCGGTCTTTCCCTCGTCCGCATCCGCATGTGTTTGTGCATACATGCGTGCTGCCAGGTCTGGGTACTGGATTTCAAACAGCCGCTGGGCGGCCAGCGCCAACGCCATCACAACCATTCTTCACAAGAATTTTACTGGTCTTTCTTCATGAGGAATTCACAGCGCGACACGAACTTCATGGCCCTAACGCTTCTAATGACAAAATAGATATCAGGAAGTTTGTGTTGGTGAGTTTCAATTTTAAAACACATTCTTTTGTGCTTTTTCATGAAAACTTGTGACAAGGTACGACCTTCACGAATGACGAGCGGTTGGTACGGTCCACTGATCATATCGTCCCAAGCTAGTCACCCTGCTAGACCAACGGAAGAAACGTTCGCCGGATGAAAAAAAAAGTGGCTGTCAGGCCCAGAATAAACTGAAAAGATTACAGAGAACGGGGTGCTCACCGCAACAAAGCAAAATAACAACAAGAATGAGTAGACAATGAAATAAAGAGCCTCATATAGAGTTATTAGTAGGAGATTTCATGGAAGCTCAATGTTAATGGAGAAGGGGGTAATTGCGCGCAATGAAGAACTTAAGTAACTTCAGGGGCAGCTAAATGTTTCGGCGTCTCCATTCCGTAATCTCGTGTCACGCGTTAAATGTGCTAGCAGTCGTTGAACTGTTACGCACTAGAGATTGGGTGACGACTGAGACTTCGGCGACCAGCCGGCCCTGAATCTGCTCATATCTTGGATATTGAAATCAGAATATGAAAGACTTGACATGGAGTTGCCCTGTGTCATGTTGAGGACGCTTTGTTCCTGCTTGAAAACTCGCTGACTGATGCACTGATACTCGGTGGAGTCAGGTGCATAGCGACTCACGTCCAAGTCAGGAGCAAAGCCCATCATAGAATCAGGCGGAAATATCGAAAACAGGCGGTTATTGACGCGTGTCTTGTCTACACGAGCGTTTCCGACTTGAAGCTTTCAAAAACTGGACAAAAAACGGGATGGCATCAGACGAGACGCGCATCGAAAGGCTGTCTGCGGATGCGAGGGAGCGATTGCGAGTGGGGTTGTTTGCGGTGTCGCTCGCGCAGGTGTGTGAATGAACCTGGTGGCTAACCAGCGCGGGTCGCATCCCCTCTTAACTCACATTCGGACATCCATTCAACGCAAAGGTGGCTTCCGAACTGGTCCAAAATGCGCTTGATGCAGACGCGCATTCCGTCGAGGTGCGCCTCCGTCTATTCCCCTCACCAATAACCGGAACTCACAATTCATCCTGCCTCCCAAACACCAGCTCCTCGTCAGCATTGCAGAGCGCTCCGTTGAAGTTCGCGATGATGGCGTCGGCATTGCCCAGCACAACTTTGCTCTACTTGGCGAACGGTATGTTCAAATGCCTCCGGCAACGCGCGCTTTTGCATAGACTCACTCGCGCTCTTCGAATTTATCCATGGCCTCTTTGAAGATATGGTAACGCGCAATTCATACGTGTCCAGATCGCGCGCTAATCCCCGATCACGTTAATTCGACAGCAACGTCCAAGGATATGCAAGGTCCTTCCTCCTTCGGATTCAGAGGCGAAGGTACGGAATCTAGCATCTAGCAGGTGTTGTATTTATATCCCCAATAACCGAAATTTCCTGTACTAGCCATCTCGAGCATCGCTGCAGTATCCAGTCTGCAGATCACGAGCAAGGCCTCTGATCTACAGACACATTCCCTCTTCATGAAGGCGAATTCATATTAATTAATCTGGCTGTATCTTTTGTTTACAAGAGTGAGCAGGGCGGCAAGGTTGTTTACAAGGGCGTTTCGTCTGTGACACGTAAACGCGGGACAACGGTTGCTGTCCGTGATCTCTTTTTCAATGTAAGTAATGGTTTCATCTCACTTGCACGGATATATTCAATGAACGTCTTTAAGGTTCCAGCGCGTAAGCTGCAAATCTCCAAAGAATCGTGCGAAACTATCAAAAAGTATCTTGAACCTGTGTTTTTAGTCTCTATGGGGGTTCGGTTCAGCATCGTTGACGCCGATAGCGGACGGAAAGTGGTTGCGCTGAAGCCGGTGGGTTTTCTTTCATGGGAGATATTCCAGCAAATGGAATGATTGTTACTCCTAGGTTACTTCCCATTTGGATATGTTTCGGCAGCTATTCGGGAACGAACTCGTGGTGGTTTGTCCAGTCTGAGTTCGAAAATTTTTGCTACTGTTCAAGGAATCTAAAAAGACAGCGAAGACTTTGCAATGGACGAATGAATCAGCTTCTTTGTATGGCTTTATGTCATGTTCGCGTTTCGCATCTAAGGTTCGTTCGTGCACGTTAATACTGCGCGATTTCAACTCAATTATGTTTCTCTTTTAAAAATATTAGATGCACCAGTACATCTGTGAGTATATTCTAGGAGATGAAAGCAGCTTACATGACTGCTTCCCATATATCTCACAAACAGACATCAACAAGCATCTTCTGTCTCCATTTGACAATGAACTGTACAGGACTGTGAATTCTGTGTTTTCTCAAAGCAAATTTCCGTATCAAGTGTGTTACTTTTAATCTCGCTGTGCGAGTTGCTGAACGCACATAACAGGACGCCATAGATCGTGTCGCCACCATCTCCCCTCTGAAAAACTGTAAGCGACAACTCACTTTTTATGGTCTCCTTGAGCTTAACCTAGTTTGTCAGTCGCATTCAACACTGCTCACCCGATCTTTCTCTTAAACATCATTTGTGATGCAAGTATGTACGATCTGACATTCGAATCCGAAAAAAACGCCGTCCAATTTGAGGTAAGTTCCTAGGCTTTCCGTCTAAGTTCCGTTCATAATAGTCAAACGAGATAGAATTGGGACACCATACTCACTCTCGTTTCCTCTTGTGCGCGTGACTTTCTAAGCCGCAACCAGCTTCTAGCGCTCGATCCGCATGTGTCTTTGCTTCCCGCCGTCATTGAGGAGGATGAGGACCGTGTGGATGCAATGTCCAGAGACTCAAATGCGCTGCAGTCGCCATTGACGCGGTATCGGCCTCCAGAGGCTTATTTCGGGTTCTTGCGAAACGTCAAGGTGGGGGCTGGGCGCGGCAGTTCGTGGGATGAAGGTGCATTTGCATTTGAGGATGACACACGGTCGCGGAAGCGACGGCTGTGTGAGAATGTCGATGGGGTGGAGGCGATGGAAGCGCAGGAAGAGGGCTTGAAGGAGCGGGGGAAGATGACGATTTTGATTACTGAAGGATTACAGCAGACCAAGATTCAGAGGGGGTTGGAGCAGTCGTTGAGTAGATTTTTTTTACCGCATGAATCATCCCGCTGATTTCTGGAAAACTGGTTTGCTTAGGAGGTCTGCTGTCAACAAAGTGATTCCACGCGGTAAAGTGCCACAAGCTCGTCCCTCCACTTCACAAATTCAAGACGGCTGGGAGCAAAAGGTCGTCCCCGGGTGGAAGAACCCTGTCTTCAAAGCACCCGATCTACCTCCTTCCGTGCTCAATATACTCGAGTCAGGAACGCGAGCTCAAAAGGCGGGCAGCAGTTATTTAACCACTTTACCAACCAGGGATGTCGGAACAATTGTGTCAGCTTCAGTCTCGAAGCAGGATCTGGGTGCTATGCAGGTGGTAGGACAAGTGGACAAGAAGTTTGTTGCGGCGTGGTATCCGATGAGATCAAGCGAATCTTTAAGCTGCGGTCTCGCTATTATTGATCAACATGCGGCGGATGAACGTGTCAAGTTGGAGCAGATTTGGAATCAAACATTTTCGGGACACTTGATTCCGCTCGACGTCACCAAAAATATGGCGGTCATTGGCTCTCACGGACGGTGGAAATGTATTTCAGATACTGTTCGTTTGGATCCTCCGCTCCAAACCTTCGTCACGACTCATGAAAATGTCGGTATCTTACGGTACAAAACCATATTTGCGCAATGGGGCATTGAGTTCTCCGATATTTTGGACGACGCTGATACAGCCGAGCTTGCCCTAAATCACTCTGACGTTGCGATCAATCCACAAATCCTTCATTCGCTTCACGTCGACTCCAGCAAAGGATGCAAGCTTTTGATTTCTAAAGTACCTCGAGTGATTGCGGGCAGATGTATCGCAGACCCGAATCTTGTGCGTGGGATCGTTCTTGAACATTTGCTGAGGATAGAGGAGATGAAGTCAAGTGCGTTCGAAAAGAGGAGTAGCTTACAGTCAGATGAGATTGTGTCAGCGTCGCTGGGTTGTCCTAGGGGGATTTTGAATCTACTGAACAGCAAGGCCTGCAGGTATTTACGGCCTGAATAATTACAGAGTTGATCTGAAATTGACCAATTTTACGATATCAGGTCAGCAATTATGTTTGGTGACGAACTCGAAACGCCAGCTTGCACAAAGTTGGTGAATGATTTAAAAATATGCCAGTTTCCTTTCACTTGTGCACATGGCCGCCCTAGGTAAGTGTAAGTAACTGTCTAGAAAGACGGCTGACAATTCACCTCAGTTTGATTTTGGTTTCGGTTCTTGGGAAAAGCGAGAAGAGTCCTCCTCCTCATCGTTTTTCTCCCTCTCAACTTTTTTCAAAGTTTGCCAAATAGGTTCATTATAGTTACTTTATAGTTTTTAACGATCGATTTGGTCTGGGCCGTCGTCAAAGCTCATTTGAACAACATGAACCCCCTGCAAGTCTGCATTCAAAACCCCATTGTAATCACCTTCATATTCAAATACAGCCTCCTCAACGGACACAGTATGTGGTTCTCTGACAGGATTTCCGTTCTCGTCCAAACCACCCAACAACAAATCACTTCCTCCGCCAAGTACGTCGAATCCACAGACATCATTACTCGCACTTCTCCCTCTTCGGTAAATTCCTGACTGATGTACTGTGGTTGCCTCTTCTTGCTCAACTTCGACATGGATATTTCCGTTTGAGTCCAGCAATCGTCTAGTCAAAAGCCATTCATAGAGCGGCAGATCAAATTGAATGGATTCATCCTCCTCTGGAACCCATGCTTGCTCTGCTTGATTTATCGAAGATACGTGGAGCCTGTCTGCGTTCCAAAACACTGGAGGAGTGAAAGGAGGAGTTCTTATACCAGTCAGTGGTGCATCTGGCAAAAAAGTCGTATGTCCGCTAGCAGTTAACGTAGATGCTGGTGTTTGAGGACGATACAACCTCCGAGTGATAGACACTTGAACTCTACGGACCCAGTCAGAGACCCCTGGAGATACGAATTCTACTTGCTCTCCTCCAGCACGCTGTGCTCTCTCCCCAGCTAGTGGTTGCATAAATGTCCACCGAGTGTTGGAGATCATGTCATCGTCATCGTCATCCTGATATGTATCCGAATTCATATTAATGGAGGTTAGGGCAGCAGTAGCGACCAGTGCGATGAGGTGGGCGCCGCCCTGATGTAACGGCTCGCGTCGCAATCCTGCATCGAGATGTCGAACAGCCGTGATCCAAGGGTCTTGGGATTGAAGGTGACTAGATGCATCCCTGTATTCTTGCCTTGACGGGATCCCTCCCGTTCTCAGCGGTTCGTGCTCCAATCTTGGGTACACGGGCAAATCCGACTCGTTGATTTCATGATCATTGGCGTGGAAGAAATTCAAACCTAAGTCTGAAAAGCGGAGGTTGTTATTCGGGGTACGTTGGCGCGATGCCCTCCGACCCCTGGAATTGCTAGCTGGAAGGTATCGTGCTCCGCGACTTGTGGCGTATGACCTGGTGAGTGATATGGGAGTGACCTCTGCTGTGGAGAATGCAGTTCTGAGCCGGGCAGCCCTCTCTACATGCGATATCGTCGTGGAATATCCCAGATCCCGCAGCACTTCATCCACAATGTTAGAAACAAACTGTTGTGTCAAAGAATCGATTGTGACATTACTGGATGTACTTTGCTCGGTCAAAGAATCACTTGTGACATTATTAGAAGCACTTAGTTCTATCTCTTGCGTGTTTGACTCAAAAGTGACATTTTCGTTGGAACTAACACTTGCAGTAAAATCAGAAGACGCATTCCACAGAGCTTCAATCTGTCTTGCACGTGACATAGAATCTGACTCAACTTGACTTGATGCAGTAGTTGCTGATACCTCTGGTACATTACTCAAAGTTGTTGCGTTTGCTGTTGCCATTCTGAATGAACGAGGATACCGGCGTTGTAGCGGGAGAAAATCATCTGGTCGCTGAGATGAGGAGCTTTGTGGCTCAGGAGGGTTCATATTTGCTGATTGGGGACTGCTTTGAAAACTGAAGGGGCTTGACCTGTCAATTGGTAGCCATGTTTCGTCATCATCGTCACTGGAAGTTCCGGTTGTTAAGTCAGGAATTTCCAAAGAGTAATCTGACGGTTCCGTTGACAGAATCCTTGATAGATGCGTGAATCGCCGACGGGTTGTGTGAGCAAATTCAAGAACGCCGCCTTCCCCAACTACACCTTGAATCACTGTGCCTTCTACGTACAAGCCACTTTCCAAATCCATCCGAGGCTCCAAAGAAGTTGGAGCAACGCTAGACAGGTGACTGTGCGCAATTTCGGGTTCTTGCTCGTTGTTTGGCAAGGTGCCTACAACCATAGGTGTAACGGAAGTGTGCGATGACGAGGTGTAGTTTCCCACTCCTTCATTTTCAGAATCTTCGCTTGATATATGATGAAGGGAATCTGTCCGAGTCGCGTAATCGTTGGCTTGAACAAGGTCAGAAATCAATGTGGATTCAATATCTGGCTCGTCTTCTACCTCATTAGCTGGATAACTTGCATGACTGGATTCCTGGAACGTGTGCGGCGGCCGGTTCTCCATAACATCCAACTGTTTCCACTGTTTTTGATTGGACCAAGACAAAAATTCCTGAATAATTGCCTGATCTTTGTTACATCGATATAAGTACACTGAGAAAGGAGAAGAGATAGGAGAAAAGGAAAGGAAATTAAAACTCGCCCCAAGCCAAACACTGACGCTCTCTGTGACCTCCACCGCACCTCAAACAGACATGTCTGAAGCGACATCTGCTTTCATCCGCATCGCACTTCATGTTGTTGTAGTCTCTGCAAACTACCATCCTCTCACTTTCCGTCAACAGTGAATTCACATTCCCATCGTACCCTCCTCCAATCGATTTCTTTCGTTTGTCATCATAGCTGCTTCCATACACGCTGGCAAATCCACTGCCAGCACCAAAAAATACGTTGTTGTCACGAGTTGACGAAATGCTGCTGTTTGTGCTTGGTTCACGCGGGGCAGACCCTGCACTCAGGGGGCCTCCGCCGCTGACGACCCGCGCGGCAGCCATGGCGGCAGCGAGGTGCATGGGATGATGGCTTCCGCTCATGCCCAGGCCGCTGCTTTGGGGCAGGGCCTGCTCACGATGAGCGTACCCACCGTGGTTGGCAAATAAGAGGCTAGTGTGAGGGGACATAGGAGGGCCCATTCCGCTTCCTGTTGCACTAGTGGGACCACTGCTTGGCTGGGAGGAAGATGGTGGAAGGGGTGGAAGTAGCAAGAGTCCGTTGCCTGGATTGGGCGTTGTTGATGTGGACGTGGCTGAAAGGGACGAAAGAGGCAGAATTGCAGACGATGGCGACGCTCCTGAAGTAGATGAAACAGGCAAACTATGCGTAAGCTGCAACTCGAGACGAAGAAGGTCATCGTCCACAAGGCCTTCAGAACGACGTCGAGAAATATATTCTGTCAAATAGTTATCCAAGTTCTCCGGGCAAATGATAGACGGGTGGCTAGCGCCGCATCGAATACATTCATGAAGTCGGCGACAATCCATGATTCGGCAGGTGCCAGCAGAGTTCCACGCAAAGCAAAATTCCGATCCGCCCAAAGGCCTGATGGGACATACACGCAATGTATGGTTCCTGGATGCACATCTGAGACATCTGTGCTCACGGTAGCAACCTGCGCTACATTCTGGCAAAAAGAAGCAGAATTCAGGTTAGGCTAGATGACAAACCAGACATATAACATCAGGACACACCTTCCATGTTCCATTTCACACACACGTTTCGATCCTTCTTGCATAGAATAACGGGATGGCCGCCTCCACATCTTACACATGCATGCTGTGCCTTGCATCCTTCACTTCCAGTGCCGATACATTGCCCACGTTGATAACTTATGCACGCCACACTGGTTCCACTCAGCGACGAAGGTATAGATCCTGAGAGAGCCATTTCACTGTTTTGGGGACTCAAACTCAAGGCAACCGATTGTAGGCTAGCGCGACGTAAGGCCGCGAGATCGGCGGGAGTCTTTGATGAGGTGGCAAGTGATCCACTTGAGTGCAGACGTGTCATAGTTACTGTCGGAAATGTGAAGGAGGATGAAGCAGTTGTCGCAGGCGCGCGCATGGCGGGACTGTCGTCCAGGGCCTTGAACGAGTGTCCTGCCGACTGTTCCAACTCACGAGAGTCCGTAACAAAGTCTTCGTCGTTCAAAGGAATAGATATAGTCAGGGGTGGCGCCTTCTCCACCATACTGATATACGCAGCATCTTCAACTTGCAGGGACGATGCAGACTCGGCGGCAGCAATAGTATCGGCAAAATTTTTCAGCTCTTCTTGATCAACAACTGCAGAATCCACTCCGGACAAAAGTTCTGCTTCATCCAAGCTCGTGTTTGCACTGGTCACGTTGTTGAAGGAGACGAATCCCGGAGATGAGTGGCGCCTGGCTGCAAGAATTGCAGCAGCATTCGAACTGCCTGACGGTTGAGAGCTCATATGGTCGCGATGCAACGGCGAGTTCCCCGTCGTAACCTGGCCATTCGACACTGCTCCGACACCAGTACTACCATTCATCAAGTCTAGCAAGGCATCGTCCCCATCGAACGCGTCACCAGTGTTGTTTCCTAACAATACACCTTGCACACTTCCACGACGCTTTGCGTCTTCGCCATCCCACATACGCTTTCGAAGGCTTTCGAGACGAAGCTTGAGATGCTTCACAATAGCCGTAACAGCTCCCCGTTCCATAATGGCAACATCCAAGTCCCTTCTGCGTTCCCGCATTACAACCTGAGCCGCGTGGAGAGCCGCCAGGGCACGGTGGCACTCGAGGTCCGCGGTGGCACTGTGCTTTTCATAGCTTTCGAGTTCCTTACTTGTCAGAGTGTACTCCAATTGAAGAGTTTTGTGCAGGGTTGAAGCAACTTGTTGACGGAGCAAAGCGCGGTGGTGCGCAGAGTCAAGTAGTCCACTGGTTGAGTTTGCCAACATGGAAGTGGTCGATGGTGGCAGAAGAGAATTCTGTTGGAGTTGCTGCGGAGAAAGGGCCCCGGACACGCTTGCAGACGCGGAGGATTGATTGAGGCCGAGAGGCAGTTTCACGGGCGTCAGGTGATCAGATA
>MU614897.1:0-28745 GCA_025201725.1 Chytriomyces sp. MP71 | reverse complement strand
GCAGCAAGGTTCACAGGATTAAAATGAAAGTTGCGGCAAGACTTGGCAAAATGTCAGGACTTGGTGGAGTTTTGTGCCAATCATTCCATCACCGCGAAAGTCCGAAATTGTCTCATAACAGGCAGTGGTGATTGGAGATGGTGGAATAATGATCTTGCTCATCCCATATGCAGTCCTTGGTGACTTGGTAGGTAGCCTTGAGGTCCTGTAAGGAGAGTGGAGAATAAGCTGTAAAGTTGATGTTAAAAATTGATTGGGATGGCTGCCAAATTCAAGGAAGAATGACATGTAGCTGGTTGAGGAATTAACAGTGTCATTGATTCCAAATCTGACCTTGGCAAGGTGAAGATCCCAGTTGTGGTGGAGTGCTTGGAGAATCCAGTCATTTTCTGTTCAGTCTGGCTGTCAGTCTGAGGATGGGCAGTAGTGGCAATGGTTAGTTGGACTTTAAGTGAATGGCATAGCTGTTTCCAGAAGTGGGAGGTGAATTTGAGTCACGGTCAGAGATGTAGTGGAGAGAGATGTTGGACTGAACAAAGCTGTGGCATTTGAAGAGATCTGCAATGTCACGTGAAGTCAAAGTAGTATGGCAGGGCACTAGGCATGTGTGCTTGGTTATTGAGTTGACAACAATTATGAGGGCATCATATCTGGCTTGTGTGCATGGTAGTTTGGTCATGAAGTCCATGGAACAGGTGTGAGGGGGCATGTGGCAGGCAATCTTGAGGCATTGGCAGGCATTGCTGGTTTGTACAAGGTTGTTGTATGTCAGCATGTAGCTTTGGCCAATGGAAATAGTGTGGGATGCATTCAACAATGTGCTTGGTAAAGGCAGTCTTGTGGATGTTGTCAGGATGGATGCGAAGCTGGTGGTAACTAGTGGTGAGATTGAACTTGGAGTAGATGCATGCATGGCACCAGTGATTGAGGGACTCCAGGATGTTTGACAATGGTGCGTGGTTTTTGACAGTAAGCTTGTTTAGTGCACAGTAGTCAAAGGTGAAGCAAAGCTTGTTCTTCTGTTTGACAAAGAACACAGGAGCTCTGTAGGGGAAATAGAGTCACAGATGCGTGAGTGCTTGAGGAGGTAAGTCAGTTCCTCCTTCAGTACCTTGAGCTCATCCTGTATCATTTGGTAGAAGGGACTGTATCAATGCACATGTTGGTGATGCACTCTGGGGGTAGCCCTTTTAAGGGATGGAAGACATCAGGATACTTGTCTATGATGGCAATGTCAGGCAGCAGCTTGGCTTGTGCAATTGCATTGGCATTGTTGCTGGAAGCAGTGGTGGGTTGGAAGGTAGGTGAGGCTTCGTCAGTAATGTTGAGAATGAAGGCACCAACAAATGTATCTGGCATGCACTTCTGGTGGAGTGGGTTGGCAAACTGGATCATGGCGAGTACTTTGGGGACAGGGCATGGCAGTGTACAGATCCAGTGGTGAGTGCCAAGTGTTACCATGTTAGAAGGCCAGTCAATTACTGGATTTTGGTTGTTGAGCCAGTCCTTCTGAAGAATAAGGTCATAGGCAAGACCAGGGATGGCTGTGAAGGCTCTGGTGTCTTGGAAGGAGGTTCTGGTTATCCAAAGGTTCAGGGGTTTGGTGCACTTCCCTTGGACAAGGGACATGTCTGCTGGGCATATCTTGCAGTTGTGGGTCTAGAGGGAGGTGGCCTTGAGGAATGGGAGCTCAGGATCTGGGTGTTGCACCTGAGTCAATCAGGATCAAGACTGGATAGTCTTGGATGGATCCTTGGCAGATGAGGTGGCCTGGGACATTGGTGAAAGGCAATAAATGATGCATATTATGGAATAAAGTGAGGGTTGGTCAATAATCAGTAGTCATATATGGTCAGAAAGTAAATCTGGTCTAGGCAGGGTCAGAGAGTCAGGTAAGTTGTTTGGTTTGAGAACAGTAAGTTTTCTACTGTTGGGAACTAGCAGAACTGGAGCGAGAAAGGACTCATCTTAAGATTCAGCTTGTGTGGCATTGAGGCATGGCTTGGACTGTGAGTGAGGTAGGGTGCTGGGGTGCTGTTCAGACTTGCAATATGGATTTGGGTGTTTGAAACTTGGAGCTGGGAGTGGCATTCTTGGAGCTTCTGGCAGTGGCCTGGTCATGGCTACATGATTGACAATATACACACCAATCTTTGAGTAAAAATGCTCCATCTGTTCTGGGTTGAGGCATTGGAAGTTCCTGAAGGGGTGTTGGTGCTGTTGGGTGTTGGACAAGTCCAGTGGGGTCCTTGAGATCTGGAAAGGAGTTGCAAAAGGAAAGCATGCCAGAATTCTTGGGATGTTTGGAATTGTGGTTGAAACTAAGGCAGCATTGGTTGGAGCTGTGGCTTTGGCTGCATCTGCTGTGGCAAAAGGTCATTCATCTCCTGTTGGAGCTTCTCTAGGTTGTTGTCAATGCAGAAAAGCTCTGGCATGATGCATAGATGAAGCTTGAGTCCTTGGAGACACACAAGTGCTAGAGAGGGTAGGTCATGTCTGACACAGTGATGGCAGAGGGCAGCTTGTTGAACTGGGCTGAGTAGGTACTGGCAGACTTGGACTGGTACAGGTTTTCCATGGCCTCAATGGCCTGGGTGAGCATTAGCTGAGAGCCAAAGGATTGCTGAATCCATTCAGTGTAGCATTCCCAGGTCATGGTAGTGCATTCTGATTCTAGTAGGTGGCACCAAGTGAAATGCGCATGGTCATCAAGACCTGAGGCTACAAATTGAATGTAGGTAGGTTGACCAGTATGGGTGCAGTCTGTGATAGTGGGGACAAAGCTGTGGCAGATCTCTAGTGAGCAGTCAAGATAATCATCCAGAAAGTTTTGGAGTTTGTAGGCTGGTCTGTTCTTACCAGAGCCAGCAAAGGCAATGGGCTTAACTGAGGGTATCCTGAAATATAGCAGGGGATGAGCTACAATAGAAGTACCCTCAGCTTGGGGGGCCTGGAGTTGTGCAGGGACAGCAGAGGCGGAAGTGGTGACCTGAAGACTCATGGCTTCAAGCTCAGTCAGGAGGTACTGGTTGGTCTGGCTGATTTCCGCGTAGGCTTGGGTGAGTGGCTGGATCTGCTGGGTCTGTTGGTCAGTGGTGGGAGGCACGGGAGTGGTGCTGGAGGTCATATGGATGTCAGAGGAGGAGGACACAGCTCTGATGCTATCCAATGATAGGGAATTGGAGGGGAAGTTATTCAGAAGTTTATCCTTTACTTCAGTAAAACACTGCTTCCTTTTATAGTATTTTGGGACTGAAAAATAGTTAAGATATATCTGGATGATAGCAACATTCAACCTTCAAAATCAGATAAGTACTGTAAGATATGTGAATCATGGGAAACTGCAGCTGAATCCTTATCGGGATCAGTCAAGTGAGAAGGGAAAGCTCATCGCTTTAAAAGCCGTCAGTCACTATGGCCGAGTGGTTAAGGCGACGGACTTGAAATCCGTTATCCTCTGGATGCGCAGGTTCAAACCCTGCTGGTGACGTTTTGCCACCGTTAGTTGGTGTGCCGCAAGTTGGTGCAAAAAAGGAAGGTACCCCCAGAATGTTAACTGCAAATTGGCTTTCACGTGTACATAGCAATATTAACTGCTAGATTTTACGGAATGACGATAGGGAATTGGAAGGTAAGATATTCAGAAGTTTATGCTGTATTTGGTTAAAACACTGCGTCCTTTTATAGCAATTTTGTAATGTAAATATTCGAAATATAACTGTTGTTGTAATGGAAATATTCGAAATATACCTGTTGTTGTGATAGGCAATATTTGAAATATACAGAACTGCAGTTGAACCCTTATTGGGATGATCCGGGTGGAACCGGAAAGCTCATTATGTAATACCTGCCTCCAAGAGTGTACACAATGAGTTGAGGCTTGGAGGTTTGCGTTCTTGCTCTTCTGTTTGTTGGAGGAGGCAGCAGGTAAGGTCTGGAGTTTTGTCAAGCCAACAATTGAAAACTGGGTGGTGGTCCTTCCATGAGACAAGAACTTGGCGTTTCCCATCAATTGTTCGCTGATGTAAAATTTTGTGAATGGTGCGGAGATCGAGTGGCTGGGCATCAAGAGGGTGAGAATTTTCATTGTGGTAGTAGAGCCGCAATTTTTCTGGATGGAACACATTATGAACATCCCACGAATTAGGGATATCAAGTCGGCAGGAAGGGGCATTTCCAACAAGTTCAGTGATTTTGTAGGGTCCTGTGTATTGATCTGAGAGCTTGTCGGTGGGACGGTAGCGGATGTTTGGTGGCTTGAAATCCTTGAGAGAGATGAGGACAAGGTCTCCAACTTGGAAAGGGGAACGGAGGCAACGGCGATTAGAGATGGCAGAATAACGATCTTGTGCATCCCGTATACGGTCCTTGGCAACTTGGTAGGTAGCCTTGAGATCCCATAAGGAAAGTGGAGAATAAACTGTAAAATCAATGTTAAAGATGGATCGTGGATGGTGACCAAATTCGAGGAAGAATGGAGTGTAGCCAGTTGAAGAGTTGATGGTGTCGTTGATGCCGAATTTGACCTTGGCAAGGTGGAGATCCCAGTCATCTTGTTGGTAATTGACGAAGTGGCGGAGTGCTTGGAGAATCCAGTCATTCTTCTGTTCAGTCTGGCTGTCAGTCTGAGGGTGGGCAGTGGTGGCAATGGTTAGTTGGACATTAAGTGAATGGCAGAGCTGTTTCCAGAAGTGGGAGGTGAACTTGGAGTCACGGTCAGAGATGTAGTGGAGGGGGATGCCGTGTTGAACAAAGATGTGGTGTTCAAAGAGATCCGCATTGTCACATGCAGTGGAAGTAGTGTGGCAGGGCACTAGGCGAGTGCGCTTGGTCATTGAATCAACGACAACCATGAGGGCATCATATCCAGCTTGAGTGCAGGGTAGTTTGGTCATGAAGTCCATAGAGCAGGTGTGCCAAGGATGAAGGGGCACATCATGTGGTTTGAGTAGGCTGTACGGCAGGTGGCGGGCAATCTTGAGGTGTTGACAGGCATCGCAGGTCTGTACGAGGCATTGTACATCTGCGTGCAGCTTTGGCCAATGGAAGTAGTGGGTGATACACTCAGCAGTGCGTTCCCAGTTGTTGTGGATGGCTGGACCATAGGTGTGGGCTTTCCTAATGATGCTGGTATGCAAAGGTCCTGGAATAAAGAGTCGGGCATGCAACTTGTCAACATAGTAAAGGAGGTTGTCGCGGAACTGGTAACGAGCTATCTGGCTGGTTAGTTCCTTTGGAGCATTTGAAGGGTCATTTTCGAAGGTGTCAGGGTTGGAGGGATCCACCAGATACTGCGTGATCTTGATGAATTCAGGGTCAGTAGTGCACATGTCTTTGACATCAGAGAGGAGATCATCAGTGATCTTGAGTTCAGTAAAGTTGAATGCGGAGATGGTCGGCAACTGTAATTTTGAGTGGGTGGCTTCTGAGTGGATATCTACCTGAACTGAAGCTTTGGATGCAAAATGACATCGGGAAAGAGTGTTGGCTACAGTATTCCACTCCCCTGGTGTCCACTGGATGTGAAAATCATAGGACAGGAGGTCAGCAAGCCAGCGGTGGTGGACAGGACGGAGTTTGGGTTGCATGAGGATATGGCGCAAGGACTGGTGGTCTGTAAAAACATAGACTTGGTCGGACCCGTAGATGTAGTTGTGGAAGTGCTTGAGGGTTTCAACTAGGGCAAGGATTTCGCCCATGTATGGATGGTACTTGGATTCCTCAGGCTTACATTTATGCGAGAAATAGGCAATAGGTTGTTTAATGTCATTGTGGTCAGGCTGGGCAAG
Organism: Chytriomyces sp. MP71; assembly: GCA_025201725.1. Taxonomy (NCBI): domain Eukaryota; kingdom Fungi; phylum Chytridiomycota; class Chytridiomycetes; order Chytridiales; family Chytriomycetaceae; genus Chytriomyces; species Chytriomyces sp. MP71. The sequence goes on along the minus strand of MU614897.1, from coordinate 22,956 downwards.
GTAGCCGGCGATGGCTCGTTCTGACCAATCTGTGGAGATGTGGATAGGCTTGTGTGGGTCAAACATGGCCAGATTTTCTGGTTTGGCCAAGGCAGATTTCACTGCAGTAAAGATTTTTCTGGTGTCTTCATTCCAGCATTGGTCAAAGGGGACGGTTCCGTGTGGTCAGTGGTTAAATCCGGTCTAGGCAGGGTCAGAGTGGCAGGTAGGTTGTTTAGTTCGAGGGCAGTAAGTCGTTTACTGCTCAGAACTGGCAGAACTGGAGTCGAGAAAGGACTCTTCCTCAGAATCGACTTGAGTGGTGGCGTTGAGGTGTGGCTTGGACTGCGAGTGAGACAGGGTGCTGGGGTGCTGTTCAGACTTGCGAAATGGACGTGGTTCACGGGCTTGGATGGTGTTTGAAGCCTGGAGCTGGGCGCGGTGTTCTTGGAGCTTCTGGCAGTGGTCTGTGTCGTGGCTGCGTGATTGGCAATAAACACACCAACCTTTGGAGCGAAAATGCTCCTTCTGTTCTGGGGAGAGGCGCTGGAAGTTGCTGGAAGGGCGTTGGTGCTGCTGTGCGTTGGACAGGTCCATTGGGTCCTCGATGTCTGGAAAAAGGTTACGAAAGGAAGGCATGCTGGAGCGTTGGGGGTGTTTGGAGTCATGGGTAGCCTTGGTGCTGCGCTGGTTGGCACTGTGTCCTTGGCTGCGTCTGCTGTGGTGAAAGGTCATGTCGTCGAGCTTCTCTGCCTCTTGTTGGAGCTTCTCGAGGTCGTTGTTGATGCGGAAGAGCTCGGGCATGACGCGTAGATGGAGCTTGAGTCCCTGCAGATACTTAACACACAGGTGCTTGAGGGGGTAGGTCACGCCAGAAGTGGCGATGGTGGAGGTGAGTTCGTTGAACTGGGCTGAGTAGGTACTGGCGGACTTGGACTGATACAGGTTCTCCATGGCCTCAATGGCTTGGGTGAGTGTGAGCTGGGAGCTGAAGGATTGCTGGATCCATTCGGAGTAGCGTTCCCAGGTCATGGTAGCGCGTTCTGACTCCGGTAGATGGTGCCAGGTGATACGCGCGTGGTCGTTGAGTCCTGAGGCTACGAACTGGACGTAGGTAGGTTGTCCAGTGTGGGTACGGTCAGCGATGGTGGGGGCAAAGCCGTAGAGGTGGCAAATCTCTAGCGAGCGGTCGAGGTAGTTGTCCAGGAAGTTCTGGAGCTCGTGGGCTGGCCTGTTCTTGCCAGAACCCGCGAAGGCGATGGGCTTGATGGATGGCATCCTAAAATACGGGAGAGGATGGGCTACCATAGTGGTACCCTCGGCTTGAAGGGCCTGGGCAGGGACGGCAGAAACGGCAGCTTGAGAGCGACGCACGGCTTCAAGCTCGGTCAGGAGGTACTGGTGGGTCTGGTTGAGGTCGGCGTAGGCTTGGGCAAGTTGCTGGAACTGCTGTTCAGCAGTGAGGGGCACGGGCGTGGTGCTGGAGGTCATAAGGATGTCAGAAGAGGAGGACATTCCTCTGGTGCGACCAAATGATAGGGAATTGGAAGGTAAGATATTCAGAAGTTTATGCTTTATTTGGTTAAAACACTGCGTCCTTTTATAGCAATTTTGTAATGGAAATATTCGAAATATAACTGATGTTGTAATGGAAATATTCGAAATATACCTGTTGTTGTGATAGGCTATATTTGAAATATACAGAACTGCAGTTGAACCCTTATCGGGATGATCCGGGTGGAAGCGGAAAGCTCATTAAGTAACAATGACGGAGTCCCATATAGTCCAACGGTCAGGATCCCGCCCTTTCACGGCGGTGGTCGGGGTTCGATTCCCCGTATGGGAGCTCCCTTTGCTAGAAAGATGCAATTTCCTTATTTGACCTTTATTCCATTGCAACAAAGGAGTTTTCGTCGGTCATACTTCCTCTTCGTTATGTCCATCATTTATTTCAGGAGGGAGGAGGTTCATTATAAGCTTTCAACTCGTCAACCTCCCCCTCATCCATGCCAACAGCTTGGCATAGTTGGACACTTCGCTTAATCCAGACGCGCAAGCGTGTTTGATCACCACTTGCATTTAAAAGAGAGCATAGCTTGAACAACTCGTGCGCAACTTCAATGCTGTCTTGCCCAAATATCTTTTCAATGACGGGGATTGTGCCACTGATCAGTATTGCTGCGGTGGAAAAATCCCCTGAGAGGAATTACAATGAGCTGAACCAAGCGACAGAAGCCTCACCCTCTTGAGCCAAATTTTGAGCTGCCGCATCCTTGAGAGCGCATAGTTCAAGACTATATACATTACAAACGTCGGTTGCCAATTTTAGTGCATCTTTCCAGTTTCTTTTGAGAAGGCTTCGCGCTTCTATCAATTTAGCGTCACACCATTTCACGTGCGCACGAACATCCGCGCAGCATCCGACACACTTTGAATCCTGCCTTCCCACAGGCCATCTGCAACCCGGAGATTTGCAACGAAACGCGTCCAGATACTGCGCTGTTTCAATGGCTCCGCTCCCATGTACGCAATCCGCGCAAGCACATTCAAAAAACCACTTGCTCGCTGTCACACGTCTCCGTTCCAATCGGTTCATGCGCGACTCGGTCGGCCCATAGCTCACAGTGACCGCTTCGCCCGCTTGCACATCCCGTGCGGCGCGGACCGCGATTCCGGCGCCAGCGCTGGGGAAGGAGAGGACGCAAGTAGGTCTGCATGCGTGGTTGAACAGGCTGGCTTGCATGAAGAGACCGCGTCCGTAAACAGTCGTGCAGTCTTCCATCGTAGCACCCTTGATTGCGAAGCTGTTGCACGAGACGCGGGTGTGGATGCGGGTGAGATGGATGGCCCGCTGCTGAGCGGCTCTGGCGTCCGCGCAGGGTAAATTGGAAGAAAAACAGTATCTTGAGAAGCTTTGCAAAATGTGTTGGAGCTCGTGGGGGCTACGATCGTCCATATGTCCCTTGAGTTTAAAAAAGTCGTTGATTTGTGTGCTGGATGCGCATTGCAAGACAGCGTCTACTTTGATTGCCAAGTCGAATTCCTCGTCCAGTAGTTGAGGAGGCCATGTTTGGGAACAGCTGATGGTGTGACTTGCCTCATCCCGTTTCTCACAAGCAGACGCGCAATAGCCAGCCCGACATTTGGGACAAAATAATGGAGCGATTCCAAGCTCGCAACCGCATCCATGACAGCGAAGGTCAAAGTATTCGCGAGAAACAACAAAGGCGAAAGGATGTGGTTCCTCGAGGACAACAGATCCAAATTTGACCGGTGACGACGCGATAAAGAATCGGTCAGTGCCATCGCCACTCGTGGAGAGGGTAACATTGCTGCTCAGCGTAGAAAATTTGGTTGCAAGAGGCTGAAGGTTCCGCAACGGCATCGGTTTCTCGCAGGCAGTCAAAGCGTCCTTCAACTCGGATTCATGCTTTGTTCCCCGATTCGCGTCGAGAGCATCTCTAATGACTGATAGAATGAACCGGTGCCCAACGCGGGTCCGGTGCTCGATCGCGGGAAGTGGAACGCATTTCCGCTGGCGGTGTTTGAGGGCTTCAAACTCGTTGTTGGGTAAGCGCCAGATTGCGGTGAAGGCGAGGGCGCGGCACCGGAGCAGAGAGGCGACCAGCGCAAGTACCGAATTAGAAGGCGAGGCGTGGCCTTGGCCCATGGAAAGCAGGGCGAGGCCGCACTCGGCGTCGTCGCCTGCACGCCAATACAGCGAACGCGCAAAGAGAGTCACGCTTCGCTTGGCGAGCGCAGACGCAGACAGGATTTCTCTCGTCCGAACATCGTACCCTTCGGACACGTTGGACAGACTCGTCCGAAGTGAATTCGTGAACTGCGCCGTCGCTTCTTCCAACTGGCCAGCCGTCAGGGCTGCATCGCCCCGCACTTCGTGCGCAGCACATTGCGCCGCAATTGACTGCTCGTCCGCAGGTTTTCTATCTTGACTGCCGGTCCGCGTTGCTGGTGCGATTTCTGGGGCCTTGCGTAGAAGCGTCGTCAGCAGTTGCGCTTCCTTGTCCTCAATCTCCATCTTCTTTTACGCACATTTGTTTGGCCAATAGTAGTTTGCTTGTTCCATGCTGTCACAACATGTGAAAAGAAAAGATGAGTCGATTGCCGATTCCGGTGGGCACGTTTCCGCCCTCCCTTTCCCAACTCGGCCAATCGGTGACCAAGACAGTGGAACGCGTTGTTCGCACTGCAAACACGTTGAAAGATGCGATCGCAGTGTCATCGGCTGTGCAGACGCACGCGTTGCCGCCAGAACGGGTTCGAACGGGGACACGGCTGTGCGACGCCGAGATCCAGTTTCGAGCGAGACGGGCAGCGACAGCTGCTGGCGCCGTGTCCGTTCTCGTTGGCGAAAGCGTGGCACTTCAGCATGTACCAACGGTTGCGATCGCGGCCAGGTTCGCGCGTTTCGTATCGTGGAGGGTTTGGCCATTTGACGTGAAACCTGCCCACTCAACAGCGGCGGTGGCTCGCGCGCAATGATCGCGACGCTCGCGTCACTCAACGAACTCAACTCGATCGGCGTCTTAGACACTGTCTCGTACTTGGCGGGTGTCAGCGGTGGGTGCCTTCAATTGCGTTCAGTTGGGTTCATGTCTGGCTTGATAACATCACCCCGGCTGGTCAGGCTCCACTTGGTCTCTGGCGCACATGTATAACCACGCTAATCCTACAAACTCGCCTCGCTCTGCTCTTCAAGCTGCAAGGTTATCTCTTTCCAAAAACGTGCTCAACCCATTGCCCCTCTTGGAGAACCCCCCAACAATCGCCCTCGCAACTCTCATGGAGCGATTCCGTACTACAAAGTCAAAATTAAACGTCGTGGACCTCTTTGGAGTCCTGTTGAGTGCCGCTTTCTTGGAAACTACACGGAATTCTCTGAGCTTGCAGGCAGTTTCAGGTGTAGCACCGTCACTGCGTAGCACGGGTGTTGGAAGTCTGGGTCTTGCGCCTCGGATATCGATGCAGACGGGCGGCGGGGTCGCGGATGGTACCTCGCCAATGCCCATTTATTCATGCGTCACTTACAGCGGCGAGGGGGCGCGCGAACAGTACCAATGGGTGGAGTTTTCGCCCTACGAAATGGGATTCATCAGTGCACACGACATGCAGGATGGTGTGTGGATTCCAACGCGTGCGTTCGGGAGAGCATTTCGAGGCGGCATTTCCGCCTCGGATGATGCTGAGGTGTCCTTGGGGATTATGCTCGGGTGAGTTGAATAGAGTTGAATACTTCTAGTTCCATGTTTATTGTGGCGCTAATGCCCGTGGACAAGAGTGTTTGGCTCCGCTTTCACCGCGAATTTGCATCGCATCATTCAAGAAATTGAGTCTGACATCCCTAAGGACGTCTTGGATCGCGTAAGATCACTATTGAAGGACAGAATGGTGTGTTCGCCATGACACCGATTTGGCGTTGACCCTTTCAAACAGGATTTCCATGCAATCAGTCCATCCCACTTCCCAAACCCATCCTTCCGTCTCAAACACTTCAACGATCCCATCACAAACTCGGAATACATTCCGCTGATGGACTCGGGTATGGACAACAGTCTCCCAATTGCTCCTCTCCTTCATCCCTCGCGCAAGGTGGACATCATCATTGTCCTGGACGCGTCGGGTGACATAGGATCGCATCCCTTCTTGCAACGAGCAGAGCAATATGCCAACATGCGAAACACGACGCTGGGGTTACCTTCCTTCAACCTGACGCGCACTCACGTTCCTGACGGAAGCGCAAAGGGTGGGGTTCAAGTCGTATATATTCCTTTGATGGGTGATGCTGCAAAGCAGTGGTACGCAAAGGCGGCCAATTTTGTGTGGTCGCCGTGGCAAGTGGACGCGATAGCGGAACTAGCCGCAGGACACGTCTTGAGTGCGCAGAAGGAAATCGTGGACCTAATTGCGAATGTTTACGCGAAAAAACGAGACGCGGATCTTTTGAGTAATAACGAATAATCCAACATGTTGTAAAGAAATAATTTTAGCTTTTGTAACGCTTTCTTTTTGCAAAGGTGATCTGTCTTGGGGCAACAATTGTGTTGTCGTTACACGGGTCTTGTTGTCAGAAGTAAATCATTCTGGGAGATAGAAATCACAGGAACAGTTGCCTTTAATGATTCCAATTAAAAAGACCTAGGAACCACTTAATGGTTCTGTGCCAAATCACTGAAATAACCGAGCAAGTCCTCAATGGTGAACTCCACTTTGAGTCCAGTCTCTGGGTAACAGAGTGCAATTATTTCCTCATAACGTTTTAGATTCTTAGTGTAGGCTTCTTGGATTCCCCTCCAAATTACTTGAAGCAGACTACCATCTTCATCTGTGAAGTTTTTTTCGACTTTTTTATACAATGCCTCCAGTCCCTTTTTGATTTCTTTTCCAGGATACTTTTTCAGTACATCACGCAAAGTAACTTTGGAGTATTGCAAGTGAAAGGACACTTCCTCAGGTGCCAAAGACTTCAGCAAATTGTCAACCCCCTCAAAAAATTCCTGCAATAATCCAACTTGTAAAATGCAATATTGCAATATTTTGACACCAAAACTGTTTTACTAACTTACCAGAAGCTTGCCTAATGGCTTACGGATGACAATTTTGATATAAACTTCAATATTTTGATCATAGACTGCCTTTGAGGCTTTAACAAATTGTTCCAAGCCCTGGATTTTGCGAGCGCGAATCTCGGCATGGAAATGATGCATGTTTTCTGGTGAGCCTTGTCACTCAAACTGAAACTATGTAGAACACATACCAATATTCAAAATATGCATATTCAGACTCTCTTTGTCATCTACATTCTTCGAGTCTTTGGCAGACTCATTGTGATCTTTGGCAAGAGTTTCCAATGTTTCAAAAATAGACTTTACAATGCGGGAATACGCATTTGTCACAGATGCTCTGGATTGTCCTTGACTCCCATCAACTAGCTTTTCCATGTGGTCTACAAACTTTGGGAAAGTTCTTATACATGGGAGAATACCATTTCGCTTCCGATAAGTGATTTTGGTTTCCTCAATGGCTTTAATTTGCTCATCCTGGTACAAAAATTAATTTTGTAAAGGTTGAAAATCAATTGCTAAAACTGACCACATATCTTTCAAAGTTTAATGTGATTTTTGACATGAGGAGCTCCATTTGAAGTGAAAAGTTTTGGTAAGCAGTTGGGGCAAATGCCTTCATTCTCTCTTCTAGAGGATTCATCATGCCCACAGCAAATGTAGGATCATACTGAAGGTTGAAACTAATAAGAGATAAGCTGCGAAGAAGAGATTTGTACCTTCAAGGACCATTCAAAAAAGGAGCAGATGTCATCGTGAACATCGAAAAGTAGATCAAACACTTCACTGAAATTAGCCATCAGTGAAAAGGCCCATGGTTTCAGCACTTACTTCAATCTATTTTGCTGTCGGAATTCTTTCAATTTCTCTCTTGGGTTGGATAGAGACTCCAACCATTCATGACTGAACTCCACTGTCTCTGATTCACTGGATTTTGCTTTCAAATCAAACAAATCCATGACCATATTCATTTCTGTCACCACCATGGGACAAAGAGAAGCATAGATCTCATTCATAGCCTATGTTCAGGTATTGGATGGCCATCTTGCAATCAACAAAAGTGTATACCTCATCTGGCCAAATCTTATCCTCATCTCCTTTGTCACCCTTAAATTTTGGAGTTCCAGGAGCATCATCGTCACCCTCCTCCCTTTTGATGCGGGTAACATTTCCCAGCATGTTCCAGCCTCCCTTCCCTTTCTCCAGAGCCTTTGATCCAATAACTGAAATAGCATTTGAAGCAACAGCAGTTACTGATACTGGAGATATAGTAAAGCCTGTAATGCATTGAATCAGAATGAATGGCAAGGACAAACTGTTGAAAACATACTATAATCCTGCTCATCAGGTAAAATTTTCCTTCGAGTATGAGTTTGCTTCAAGTTTTCTATATATTGGTGAAATTCAGATTTGTAGAATTTGCCAAATATGTTGGTATAATTCTAATTCAACCATGCATTAACTGCAATTGGAGACAAATAACAAGTGAGCTACCATTCTGATATCAAAATGCTTTCTGGCATCATGAAGTTTGAGCCAGTTAATCAGATTGAAATATTGAGCAAATTTGGTCTGAACTGCGTCCAACTCATTCATTGTCAGGCAGAGTTTTTGCGTTCTGCTTTTGTCTGTTGCCAATGATGCAACCTGAAGTAAATTTTAGTTTTGGACAACATAAATTGACACAGTACCATTTTTGTCATAAATCCATTCATAAACTCAGTGAATCTAACAGCAAAGTCTGCAGCATAGGACTGATACAAGCCATGCCTTTCTTTGATCATTGAAATGTCTGCAATCATATCATCAAATTTGATCTTCACAATTTCCATGAGAACAGACACAGCGCGTTCACAAGACTTGATCCCTGAAGCTTCTTCCAAGGACTCATATTTAAGACGCTGAGAGACAGGTTCAGTTAACTTCATTTTGGACACAATGCTCTCAATTTCTTGGAGGAGAAGCTTTTGGTTGGTGGATGTGACTTGGAGGGCCTTGTTTCTAACTTCAACAGAATGCACATCTTGTCCCATTTTCTGTCAAATGAAGTGAGCATTACAAGAGAAAGATATATAAAATGGGAAGCATCATACATCAAGAAGGGTGGTGTAATGCAAAAGCCAGCTGTCAATAGTTTCAAGCTGTCCCAATGTTGCATCTATTTCATCAATAATTCTCTCAGCATCTTCTTCACTTTCAATAACAGCATGCACATTTGCCTATTGAATAGTTCTGAGGCGTTAGAGCATCAGCAAAAATGTGAAGACCCTCACAGCTTCCAGTGCCTGTAACTCTGCCTCCAGTTTTCGCTCCAAATCCGCAGCATCCCCATTCACCTGCCAGTTAAATCCACCCAACAGCTCATCCAAGTCAAAGACCACCGACTGCTCTGACGTTTGTTTCGTTTCTGTCTCCTTCATCAGAAAAGCTTCCAAGTCATACGTAGTGGGCGATATAGCAGCTGTTGGGCTGGCAACATGGGTCCGGGTGCCTGGAACAGGTTTGGCTGCAGCAGGGGGCATTGTGAGGACCTGTGGTGGAGCCGCGTAGGACATGTCGGACAATGCCTGCCTTTTTACAGGCGTGGGTGAGGCTATTGTCGACGTTGCCGGTGCAGCAGGGGGCGCGCGTGAGGCTTGCTGCGCGGTTTGAGATGGTTTGGAGGCTCGCGCGATTTCCATTTGGTCTATGAATGCATACTTTGAGGTAAGCGGAAGAATCAAATAATGGTTACGAGGCACCGTTAAGGAGTTCTTCGTCAATGCCAAATAACTTGGGTCCCTTTCCGTAAAACTTTTGGGCTTGAGTGACAATAGTGTGAAGCAACTCAATCTTGATGTTTAAATTTTCCACTAGCCAGTAGTAAGGTTTCCCGCTAATGTTGATACAGACGCCGTTTCCCTGTAATGCATTGATGAGACGCTGAGTGGACGCAATTTGGAACGCAGACCTTGAGCGGCTCCATGGTCTTTACATCATCCAAAGTCCATGATTTCACATTGCTAAATGTATTTGGCTTGTCTTCTTTCAGCTTGTGCATCTTGACCTTCTTCTTGCCTATGGTGGGAGGCGCGATAGTGTCAAAACAAAACTTGCGATTCTCCACGTGCCACGATGAAACTGACCGGCTGTAATGCAAATATATCGCAACTTACGATCTCCGGAAGGATTGGCCTCCGCTGCTGCAAGGCTGATACCATCGTCGAATTCAGCAACCTTAGCTTGAAGGATAACCGCGTCCTCGTCGCCTCTGTTTGCAATCAATATGCGATAGGACCATTTGAGACGTTGGGGACTTACTTTGAAGAGAGGAGCCCCAGCAGTCCTTTTCCATCCATGATGCTGACGCTCGGGTTGTTTTGGACACGGATTTGATTTGTCGTTTTTTTTGTTGTTTCCTTTCTTTTTTTCAGTGTTCCTGGAACTCAAGATACAATATGGTGAGCTCTCACCCCCGCCGAGCCTTCCCTCAATTCCCTTCCACCGCCCTTGACTTGTCACAGCCACGTGCGTCCGAAGGATGTCCGCGAAACTTGCCTCACTCGGCTCATTAACGCAACGACACCACCAAACTTTCAAATGATGATCTTATACTTAATAATCCTTATCTACATTGCCTGAATCTCAATGTTTACAAACGTGATCTGATCCTGGTCGTCCCTGCCTGCCTTCCGCCCCATCCTCCTTTTTGCCCCTTCAATCGTTACATGCGACTAACCATTTCACTCCAGAGACGAATGTAAACTTCTTCACACTATCCACGTTTGTCTGGCCTGTTCCTAGGCTGTGTTGTGTATCAGTTATCCTGTCCTTCCCTCTACCTCCCGTTCCAGTCACCACTCTTTAAATCCTTGTAAATAAATACTCCTCTACATAGAAGCTGATCAGCTCGTATTATTTCGAATAACAGTCTTGAAATAGCTCATTTGTCCATCTTCACGTTCCTGCACCGCAGAAACAACTCTGTCGCCTTCGGAACCGAATCAAACCGGTCGCAACACTTGTCTATGGCCGGCACGCAAACGTTGATGCCTGCCTTTAGTTGCCTGGAGTTGTGCGGCGCTGAGTTTGCTCCTGGAGATGCTGAATGAACTAACGTATCGACTTGCTTCGCAATTTTGAGCTGATGGTACCGCATTCGGCATGCAGCCTGCGGCGGCATCGGGCAAAGCAAGATTTTTTTCATATATTTCTTCCTTCGCGGTTTGATGTGGTGTGTGTTTTTATCATGTTCGATTACTGGAACTTCCTGCTGATGCGGAATTATTTATTCATTTTATTCCTTTCATAATTCTGTTGTGGGAATAAATTAAAGAATGAAAAACTAAAAATATTCGTCACGTCGAATTTCAATATCAAACTTTTTATATATTACATTTATTACAAGTTGCAAATCAACGCTGCCTCAAGGACGAAGACCCATGCCGAAAGGAATCAAACATCGAGGCCCGTGGTCGTCAGCGAATATCACCTTCTGATGAGGGTGCCTACTCCCAGTGAAAGGGCAAACACGTGCGATGTGCTCGGAATAATTATCGACGGCACCCTCGTCATGCCTGCCAAACGCGTCCCAAGTCCTGATGAAGCCTTGCCGACTGACGTGTTTGTGGCTCTAAATAAGTTCGCCGGGGAGACGCTGCCAGCGGTAGGAGTGAAGCACTGAGTCTGGTGCGGTTGCTAAGGTATGGAGGTTGTTTTATTTAGATTCTCGGAAACGTTCTATCCCCGCTAAATCTGGACTTGTGGTCCAAGCGGGACTCTTTAACAAAACAACTACTCCTCCTGACGCTGATTCTACGCTATTTAACGACATTTTATGAGGAAGTAGTCTAAAGAAGTTATATGATACAATAGCGTCAGAAGTGCGTCTGGTTCAGACCCCTTGCCTTGGCGCAACTGTTCGACTCCACTTCGGTCGTTGATTTTCATGGCCATGCTCCAGCGTCGGTTGCATCCTTTTCATTAGATGGACTCAGTCCAATTCCGAGGAAAGAAGGATGGTAAGCTTCACAAAAAAAAACAACTGAAGATGGATGTACTTGTGATAGTGCTGGACCTATTCACTGTGCCGTCGCCGACAGGAGCGTACAAGACGCTAGACGAGAGACTCGTTGGACGCGCAGTTGACCAGATTCTAGTCTTCGTGAATGCGCATTTGGCGCTGCGGTTCGACGGACGGGTTGCGGTGGTTGCAGCGACGGGGCAGCACGGGAGGTAACCCGGGTGAAAGCGCATTAACAAAGCGGGCGTTTTAACGAGAAGCGGTGGAACGCAGCCGTCTGATTCTCGCCTCAGACGCCCTCAGCGCGCACCAGGGCCACGCGCAGCCCGTAGACGCATCCGGCACCTCCGGCACCTACAAACAGTTCAAGCTCTGCGATGACGCCATTACGCGCAGCCTGAAGCACTTGGCCGCTCTCCCGCCGCCGTCGCCCAAAACATCTTCTTCACGACACATTTCAGCGGGCGCTGGTGTCGCGTCTGCGTTCTCCATCGCACTAGCATGTGCGTAGCAATAATGTTCTCGTACGTCTCCGATCAGCTCATCCATCGCGTGATATAATGATCAGACATCAACCGCGTCAAAAAGACCGCAACCGATCCCGCCGCTGCCGCACACTTCCAATCGCGCATCCTCGTCGTCAGCGTCAGCCCGGACGCTCCCGCAGAGTACATTCCTATCATGAATGCAATCTTTGCCGCAAAGAAGGAGGGTGTAGTCGTGGACGTGTGTCGCTTGCTTGGGAACGAAAGTCTCTTTTTGATGCAAACTGCCGCAAGCACGGGAGGCGTGTTTGTTTCTGTCACGGATCTCGATAATTTGATAACTGTGTTACTGGTATGTCCTTGAGCGAACGATCACCACACGCGCGACACAACCGGCCATTTGCCTTTCTATGAGAAGTTGGAACGGAAGGGCCACTGGATCGATGCGGAATATCCCATCAATCCATTTTCGTCGCATTAGCCTTTGGACTGGAAAAGGACAGGACATATCTTTTTCAAGCCATTGAGCGACAGCTTCGCAACACTTGAGGCTGCAAGGAATGCAACTGATCAGCTCTCCCAATTTTTCAGCACTCGTTCCTCCCCGAGCCGTCCATCCGAACAACACTCTGCCTCCCAGGTGGCGGTCCCGTCGACTTCCGTGCCTCTTGCTTCTGTCACAAGCAACCTTGCAGCATTGCCTTTGTATGCAGCGTGTGTCTTTCGAGTTGAGTGACTCCTTGTCCCAGGTGGCGATTCCGACACCCGTACTCACCCCCTTTTTCCCTTTTAACCTTAGTATATTGCTCCAAGCTAGATGTATGCTCAACTTGTGGATCGAATTTGGTTGCGCAGCAATAAATACCCTTCCCTTTTAAGTTTGCCTTTATTCCAAGCCATAAGGTAACTCTAAGCTTCCGCAGCGGACGCAAAGTTGTCGCGAAACTAGTCACGGTATGTGAGTGGCCCAGGTTTTCCGAATTCCGAATGACAGTGATTGGGGCAAGGAGAAGAACATAAGAAATTGACTGCGACCATAGAAGGGATCAAAAAAAAAAGATTTCTAAACGAAAAGAATTGAAGTGCTGTCAGTTGAAATGCAGTAGCAAATCATCAGCGGGATACTCTAACAATACGGCCCCAAACTCCGGCACGCGACTTGGTTCACCACTGTTTCCGCGATGCGCAGTCCCAGATATCCCCCTTCGAGCGTCTGAAACGCTTTCCACCGCACCAACACTATCCCCGCTCGGTCCCACCGCCACGGCACCACCCGTCGTCCCAGTTTGCTGCTGTTGCTGCTGCCGCAACCTCTTAATCAAATGATCAAAGGGTCGCTTCTTCCCCGCCGCCCCACCCGTCTTGATGCCTGAGCCGACAGCCGGCGGCGCCACACTCGTAATCGCATCCCCAGGGTTCCCCGACCGCCCCGCCGCCCCACCGACGCGTCTCTCCCCAACATCGTACGGCACAGCCCGCACCCCAGACCCACGCACCTGCGCCTGCACTGCGCTCCTCACGGGTCCTCCCGCCAGCGCTGGTGGCAGCGGAGGAGCGCCGCCGAGTTCCAGCGATCCGCCCAGGATCCCGAACGCGTCCAGCGCAAACGGGTCTCCTGTCGTGGGGCTCAGCGGATTCGGGCACTGTCCCGGGCTGAGCGGGTTAAGGCCCCCCAACCCCCCCGTGTAGAGCTGTGTGGGAGGGCTGAGGGGGTTGAACGCGGTGATTGCGTCGAACTGCATGCACCCTGTCGGGTCCATGCTGGTGGTGGAGAAAAGCGGGCTGAGGAGCTGGCTGATGATGTCTTGGTCGGTGGACGAAGTGGTCGGGTGTGCGTGGAAGTCGAGGGCGGGGGAGAGGAGGGAGGACATGATGTCTATTTGTGGGCTGAGGGCTCCGTCGAGGAATGCGGTTGTTTCGGAGGATATGTAGGACGGATTTAGGTCCGGGGAAAAGAGGAAAGCGCCCGCGACACTAGATTGGGTGTCAAGGACTGGAGATAAAATGGCGTTCATCAAATCGTCTGTTGCATTTAGATTTAGAGAGGAAGAATGAGCCTGCGGGCTGAGAAGTGCTTCGATGGATATGTCGGTGAAATGAGTTGTTGGGGTGGGTGTGTTTCCTTGGGCGGCAGCATAGCTCTGCAGAGAAGCAACATTAACGGAGAGATTTGCGCTGCTGAGTCGAGGAGAGAGGGACGCATGGGAAGCCATGTTATGCGATTGGAATGGGAGTTGCGAGAGCGGCACGGGTCCGGGAAGCTGTCCAGTGGGGGTCACAGGAAGTGGCGTGGAGACCATGGGGCCTCCGAGTCCGCCTAGTCCAATGCCTCCAGGTGGCAGCAGCTGCATGTTGAGCTGCAGCATAGGCGACGAGTCGTAACCCATCAACCCATTCGCTCCATTCATGCTCCCTATTGCATTGTCTTTCGCGGTGGGACTCCTTGATCCATTTACCGGACTCTGGTCATGAGGAGTCTTCGTCTTGCTCTTCAACTCCTTGTATGTCGAGTTGCACGTCCTGTGAACAGTCGGGTATGCCACAATCAGCCTCTCCATCACTCTCCTCCCGACAAACACAAACTCACGAATTCTTTGAATAGACACATAGAAAGCCCTTCTTGGCGCAACGGTCGCACGGATCCCTTTGGTCACATTTCTTCTTCTTGATCCGGCAAGGTTCACAGCTCTTGAGTCTGATATTGTTGCTAATGCATTGATTTGGAAAGGGATGTAAGCCGGTTGGTCCACCACTGCTGCCAGCTCCTGTTGCGGTGTTCGTGGTGAGGTGCGGATTCATTCTCGCGCTTGCAATCTCCATGATGAAATTTACTTGTCAACCTCAGTTTATTTACAATGAGCGAGAACGAGGGGAGAAGGCGGGAGGAATTTAAAAATTAAAGATCAGTACGGAGCTGGCCGCGAACCGGTGGCACTGCTTCGTCTGGGAGGTGTTGCCGCTACAGGTAAATCGCCAATCGAGCCACTCAATTCCAAATGAAGTCCATCGGCTGTCACGGATGGAGCCACTGCCGAAGCAGGTGACGGAAAGCTGAAATTCCAGGTCGGGTGCATGCCATGATGGGATGTCAGACCATGGCTCATTGTTGGAGGTGAGAAGAAAGTGTGGGGAGGCGTCGTCGCCAACGATCCTGTGGGAGTTGGAAACAAGGGCATTCCTGCATCGAGCGCCTTGAGAATATCTGCAAGCTCATCTGATGCGTTTGCAGACGAATAAGGAACGGATGTTGGGGATGTCTCATCCAGTAGTCGCGCGAGGATGTCATCATCGCTCCCTAGCTTTCCCTGTTGTTGATGAGTAAATTCCAAGGGAAATGGTGATGCTGTGCTAAAGGAAGAAGATGTATGCAGTGATGACACGGAGCTGGTCGTAAACGAAGTTGAGGCGGAAAGAAGCTCGTTGATTTGCGTTGACTCGAGCAACCTGAGCCCGAGCGAATGATTTAGAGGGAAGGCTGGCGGCAATGTGGGTGTCTGCGTCGCAATGAAGCTTGCGCCTTGAGCCTCAGCTTGTTGGATTGAATCCAAAATTCGTGCGATCGGGCTTGACGATGCGGCTTCCCGCTTCACTTCCAACGGCTGTGTGCTCGCACGAACAGAGGAGGCGTCGTCGACCGAGGATGATCGCCGAGTCGAGTCGAGCTCCCGTTTGAGTTCTCGGAAGGCGCGGTTTCGCGTCCTGAAGTTTGTCCGAATACAACCATGGTCACGATCGCTTCCACATCGATAAGCAAAGCACTCACGAGTTCCTGCTGTAGATGCAAGGAGTTCCTTTCTTTGCGCAGCGCTCACAGACGGCGTTGCGGCTGCACTTCCGATTGCTCAGGCGGCAAGCGTCACAGCTCTTCAGCCGGATGTTCTGTGTGATACATTGATCTGGGAAAGGGTGCTGCATCGAGGTCGCAGGATCTCTGTCAAAGGACTGGTGTGGTATTCTAGTGGAGGTAAAATGGTGTGAATTGGGTGGTCGGGTTTCTTTTGACCCAATTGAGGAATGAAATCAAAATTTTCTTCAGGGTTTCAAGGAACAAAGGCGGAGATGGTACTCCGCCCAAAGCCGACACACAGGTGTCTGCCTTGCGGAAGGCGCCAGACTGGGCCTTCTTGTCTTATTAATGATGATGTGGGGTTTCAAGAGAGACAGGGAGAACGTGGTGGAATGCTGGAAGGAAGGAGGATGGGGAAATGGAATTTCCACAGGCGAGGCTCATTCTGCAGACACATGGAACTACTTCACTGTTCAGCGTGGCCACGGCAGCCTCGTGCACAGTTCACGTGGCAATGTAAACAAGCGACGTGTTGTATGTTCCCGAACACATTCTACATCTGTCTTTTATTGGCGACCAAAGGAAAGGAATTGTCTGATCGAACCAAATGCAGAAAAATAAAAACTAGTCTAAAAAGGAGAAAAATCTCAAACTGGCGAGAGCCACTGTGAATCAGAGGGAAGATATTGCTCGTGCGGTAGCGCAGCAAAAGCAAGAAGCGGAGGCTGGTGATACCCGGCTATAAAAGGCTGAGAGGAAGGAATGATTGGCGTCATATCAACAAGGTCGGGGAGATACAAGTCGCTAGCGTGCATAAAAGGAAATGTGGTCTGTTGCGATATCGGAAATAAGTGCTGGTGCTGATGATGCTGCGTTTGGGATGGGACCATGAAAGTGTGATCAAGCATTGACACGTCCGGCTTGACAAAGGGAGTCGGTGGGAATGGCATTTCCACCTTAAGCTCTTGTGGTGGGTAGGGGGTAGGAGGCAAATGGCTAAAGAATTCAGATGGTGCAAGGATGGGATCCATTTCGACACTGGGTTGTGACAAAAATGGTGCTCCTTCGCCGGCGAAATGAAAAAGGTCACTTGCTTGCGGAAGCACTTCTTTTGCCACAGGAGAGACAACAGCTTCTTGGAAAGAGGCGGGGGAGTCAGTTTGAGTGGCTGATGGGGTGGCAGACTCAGAGTCAGGTGCAGGTGTTGAAGGAGTGGCGGGTTCTTGCTTTGAGTCGATGACCAATTTAGAAGTGTCAAGACGCAGCTTCGCGGCACCGCGTTGTGACCTCGTGGACACTTTTCGAATGGAGGCATCCTTCTTTTGCCGTTTCAGCTCTTTGAATGCCTTGTTGCGGGTGCTGTTTTTGCTATAGACGCAAGGCAGGCCCTTCTTTTCACACCGGTCGCAGACTGCTTCGCGTGAGCATTTGCGATTCGATAGGCGACAGCTGCAACGTTGAGAGCGTCAACCACCAATGGAAGTGAGGCAGATAACAGCCGGAACACTCACGCTTCACAGCTTGTGATGCGCCGGTTGGACGAAACACACATGTCCGGAAAGGGGTGAAGCATGGGGTACGGCGGACAGTGTGGCAGATGGGTGAACGGAGGCTTTGCCAGACGAGAACGATCTTGTTTCGAGAGGGCGGGGGTGGTCGTTTTTGTAGTGTGGACGCACAAATCGAAAATCTGGAGATGGCCATTGGGTCCTCCTGTCTCTGATTCTGTGCAACCGTGGTTGGAAAATTTTAATTAGGAGATGGCAAAGGAGCGCCCAGGCTGTTGTTTGGTGGGTTTGAATCCTGGTCGGTCGACGTTCTGTCTGGTTCCCAAGTCCTCGTCTTTGTCCTTGTCGTCGCCCCACTTTCCATGCTGCAGGCTTGACAAAAGCATCGCGTCTGCATCCGTTCCCTTGTCTAACCCACGAGCCCAATCACACTCACTTGGCATCACTTGGGGCACGACCCAGAAGTTCAAAAGCGGCGAGATCCATCGCATCACCGTACGGAAGCATTCCACGAACGAAACGTGCAATTTGCACAATTTGAAAAATGCCAAGCGTGCTTCTGTGACAGAATCATGCATTTTCATTGGGGGTGCTCCATGTTCGTCCCACACTGGGAAATGAAATTTGCATCCACTGTCCGGATAATTATGAAAATCCGAGAAGAATTCACAACTCTTTATTCACCAGCTTTTTTATCATCCCCAAAGAAAAAGGAGGGGTGACAAATTTCTGAATACCCAATGTTGCTGCTGAAATTCAACATTGGTATCGACGAGGAGGACTGCAACTGAAAAGGGGCCGGGACCGACTGCCATGGAATTTGAGGTGGTTGTCCCGGCAAAGTCAAGCCCGACGGAGGGAAAAGAAATTGGGATCTGGACGAGACGGAATTTAAATACGTATTTTGATGCTGTAATGAATTGAAGAGCTGGTTTTGTGTGGAAAAAGAAGAGGGGTTGTAGTTTTGAAACTGGAGTTGGACCGCCGACAAAGGCCTTTGGTTCTGTTGGATAGGCAGGTGATGCGGCAGGATTTGCGATGATGGTAAATATGGTTGACCAAATGGCGGGAAGATCGAGTTATTGGAAGGAAATAGGTGAGTGACTCGGGTTTGAGTGGCCGATGCCAAGGCAGCTTGATTATTGAAGTTGGAGCCTCCATTGAAATGCAGGGACAAATCGTCAGCTAGAGTGCTGCCCTGATAAGCATTGTGCTGGGGTATTCGAGAAGAAGAAGCAAAAACAGAACTCTTCGATGGAAGTAGGATTGTCTGGTTTGTTGGATTGTTTAATAAAACACGGGGCGATAACGGTGTGATAGTTCCCGCCAAGGACCGCTCTAGTACTGGCGCAATGTTCGCATTCGGTGTTTGAAGGATGGACAGTTCAATTGGCTCGGAAGCTTGCTTCAACCTCACTTCAGATTCAGAAGTGTTATCCTTTTCAACAACGGCTGTGGACGGTATTGGCGATGCTGTGAAAGCTTCTTCTTCGCTTAAGCCCAAATCCTCATCGATGACAGCAGCAGCAGCTTTCAACCGTGCGGCTCTCGGCGGCAGTCTTGAAGGCCTGTCGGCCGCAGGCTGCACTGGCGTACGACCATACTTCGTTCTAGGAGATGACAGTCTATTGGTTGAATCATTCACAGCATAGGGTGTGGTTACCTTGGCCGTTTGGTGAAGATGCACTTTAATCCGAGCTTGTCGCAACGATCACACGGCTGCTCCCTGTCGCACCGCTTTTTCCGGTCGCGGCAGTTATCGCAACTTTTTTGACGGGAGGCCACTGCCTCTTGAGGTTTCTGTTTGCTCTGACTCGAGGAGGCTGCCGCGTGAGGACTCAGGGTGCCGTCCGGATTCCTGAGTTCCATCCGATTGCTGGAGCAGGAGTCAAAAATTTCTGCCCAGGCCACAGGTGGCAATTCAGTCACTCACCATTCAGTGGACTTCAATCCTCATTGAGACGGACATTGGAGTGCACGTTTCATTCGCACGCGAATCCACTTTCTCTGGCGGTATTCGCTACCATAGAATCTTACGTGCTCGTTCTCACCGGACACATGTTGAGAACCTTGCTTTTTTACCTTTCCCTGCATACTCGCGCGAACAATGGAGGAAAGGTTGTTTTTGAACTCGGCCTTTGGTTCACGTCAGCAAAGTGCCTTCGTGAGCGCGCCCTCCACGTCTCGCGGCCTCAATCCATCCTCCGCGTCTGCAAGCGTGTCCAGGGCCCTTTCTCCGCAGGAACTCCAACAGAATTCTCTTCTGCCACCATCGACCACTTCCATGTTGGCAAACTCAACCTGTGGACTACTTGACTCTGCGCACCACCGCCCTTTGCTCCGTCAACAAGTTGCTTCAACCCTGCACAAACTCTTCGATTGGAGTACACTCTGACAAGTAAGGAACTCGAAAGCTATGAAAGTACAGTGCCATCGCGGACCTCTGTGATCGACAATATTTGCCCTCCTTCAAGAGGCAACAGCCCCCCCTCGCAGTGATGACTCAGTGCGGACACAGCCTTGGCCTTCCACCAGCATCCCTTTCGTGGCCAATGCGTGAGCAGGAACCACAGAATGTCAGACTTCCAATGTTTGCCAAGCCAACTGACCGCCATCATTACAGCTGTGAGCCATGTCGCCTTCAAAAAAAATGCTCGCTAAACGAGGTTTGCGAGTGCTGCCACCTGCACGGGATCATGTGCCAGTACACCAACAACTCGACCAAATCAAACGCTTTCTTTGCCCTCACAAAGGCCCTCAAACCCTTCCCTATGAAGATGCAGACGTCCAACGTCATCGCGAATACGTTCTCAACTTCTCAGCCATTCGCCAGCAGCATTGTTTCCCAACCAAACTCGAACCACTCTCTTGGACTTCATAATCCACCAACCGCATACGCATTTCGTATCTTCTTCAATAAAGACCTGACTCTTCCCGCATTCTCTCACCTTTCGTAAGCTATATGCATTATGTTCCTATTTCACTATTAATAGTAGGCATTAAAAAAACCCCATGATGTTAAGAAACCGGGTTGGAAACTGTTGAACAAAAAAACGCTCTTTGGCAGCGACAGCCATACCCGCGTCGATGACAGAGACGAGAGTCTTGAGGCAAGCGACTCAGGAGGCGAACAAGACTCCCAAGATACGTACATGGGATACAATTAAAATTCTTAATACTTGGCATTGGATCAGCGACAGCTGAGCGATTGCGCCATCGATTGATTCGAACTCGGGCGGAAGAAGCTGAGGGAGGTGACACCACGCGGGGGAATGCTTTGTGTAACTCAGGGTTGCGGCGCGCGTACTTTTTGGAGTGTCTGAAAGCAATTTCCGACCTATTTCCACTCACATCAATCCATCAACAAAACCAAAAAAAAATGCATCCGACCCCGCAAGAACCACGCACTCTGATGCCGTCCAGCACAGTGTCGAGCCGAGCGAAACTTCAATTCCTAGACTTTGCCGTCGATCAATCAAAGGGACCCAAGTCTGCGCCAACGCCAGTGGTTGCGCCGTCAAACTCTGCTCAGCACCAACGGACCAGCGGTCCCCCAGGCGCCCGCTTGAAAAGCTGTGAAGAATGTAGGCAGACAAAGAAGAAATGCGACCGCAGTGCAGGTGCACTTTCCTTATTTTTGTCTGGAGCCCCGAGCGGGCTTCGGCGCATCATTCCCTCGAGATTTATGTGACTCACTCCTTCCTGTACCTCTACCCCTGACAGGCTGTTGTTCACGCTGTGACCGACTGGGAAAGAGCTGCGTTTACATGTCGTGAGTGCTTTTGACCTCGCCATGACAAATCTTGTCCTCACATGGCAAGTCTCTCTTTCTCGTCCACACAAAACCCAGGAGAAAGTCGCGGCTCTCTTCGTATGCTTCCTCCAATTTGCCTGTTGTTCCTGTAAATGTGGGGCGTGCCCTGGTGGTCCCATCTATTCCTTCGTCAGCGAGTCGAGTGACGAAACTGCACCCGGTCATGCAGCAATCTATCGATATTCACTACTGGAAAGAGAGTGTACATTTCACGGCTGTCTCGACGCCAGTCCCACCACCGGAGGCGCCCTTGTCCCCGCCTGATTCTACAGTCTCATTCATCACGCCGCAACGTCCTCCCAATGTGAAAGCCCGCATCAGCTATCTTGTAGACTGATACATGTGTAATCTTAGTTTTGGAATAAATCTTTGGTAATTTAATAGCGATGCGGTTTGACGACTGGTACGATGAGTGGCAACGGTGATCAAATGGAAAGCGTTTAAATTTGCCGCTCGTTTGATCGAGTGATAAACGTCGCGAAGACCCGACAGACGGGGATTGCAAAGTGTGTGAGTGATTGATTCAGTGATTCTTTTGAACAAATCTCCGACAACTGAGTGCCTGCCGAAAGATGGAGATGCTGACATAACGGCGGCGTTAGTAATTGAATGAAGGATTTCTCCAGTCGGGATTTGAAGGTGATGCAGTGTGGCTTACAAATTGGGTCAAAAGTGCGGACATGAGGAAGCACAAGAACCTTCATCGTGCCTACTTTGACGTAAAGTTAAATCTCTGACAGAAATGCTTATCGGCATGTTAAAGACTTTAATGTGCGAATCTTTCGCTATGAAGAAACAGCCCGTCCAATTAAAGAACAAACCCACTTCCCGACCGCGGAAGGTTAGGCACCCGAACAAAAGCATCCACACCATGTCCTCCTACACTTTTAAGCTCCAACGAGCCGCCAAAATACTTGGCATAGATGCGAGACATGGGCAGTCCGAATCCAAGCCCTGAAAATACAAGAATTGCATCAACGACAAACAGATAGATTTTTTTTATGGTGACCGGTACCTGCTATTGGCCCTCCGACACCTTGCTGCATAGCCTGACGTGACTGCGACGAGAAAATGTTATGGTCTTCCTCTACTTCGATTTTGGGCACCGTCGTGTACGAGTATTCAAACACCCGCAGCATTTCTGTATTCACAGTGAAGAACGGTGTGAGGAAGATTCATCTTCAAAGCCTGCCCGAGTCGGCTGCACCTTCGGGTGGAATGCCACCACCACGGTCCCGAATACGCACTGTCACGTCCTCCGCCCCACGCGCAATGGTGATTTGGATCGGGGGCGGATCGCCGCCGATGTTGAGTTTGCGGTGATGCTCAACCGTAGCGCGGTACGCGTTCTTGAGCAATTCCATGAAAATATATTCGAGGTGGTTGCTAATGTAGGTGATGCGGGTGTCAAGGTGACCTGTTACAGTGACGCGAGGCAACGTTTTCGTAGAATTCAGACAAAACGAAGCGAGATAGACTGCCTCACCGTCCATTTCGAATTCAGGCGAGATTCCATAATTGACTTCACAAAGTTCTTGGACATAGTCAGCTGTGGATTTGATCAATGACGTGGGTGACCGGTTGATGTTGAGAACGGCAATGTAACCCTAAAGCGGGTCTTTGAGAGCTAAATGATGCTCCGCGAGAACTAATGAACACGATGTGGCGGTAAGATCTTCGACTCACGAATACCCAGTGGTGCCGGTTGTGTGAATGCAGAGAAGACCGCCCGCGAATGGCAAAGCGCGCATGAATCAGGCCATGCAGGATCTCCGCTGCATCTTCTTTGTGCATTTATTT
>MU614896.1:0-28872 GCA_025201725.1 Chytriomyces sp. MP71 | reverse complement strand
GCTAGAGCTTGCCGTGGACGCGGAAGAGCTAGCCATGGTGCCGGAGCTTGTGGCTGCTGAACTCCAAGTTTCCGAGGACAAGGATCCAGAAGAAATTTTCGACGAGGTAAGAGTGCTCTCAGAGGAGGCAATGGATGTCGTAACAGGGCTTGTTGAGGTGGTTTGCACAATTGATGTAGAAATGGAAGATGTGGTAATCGTTGACGTCGTTTTGGACTTCGCGCTCGTTGAGCTTGAGCTTGTCTGGGCACATTGACAGATACCAGCCTTGCACAGGGTTCCAAAACCCTGGCAGTTTGTATCTCTATGGCAGGATCCACCACATGGAACTGAGCCACTGACGTTTGTGTCCCACGTGCACACGTTGGCGATGCACGCCAATGGGCTGGCACAATCCTGGTTTTGGTAACAAAGACCGACACCTTTGACTCCAGCAAAGGGGATCAATCCATCCTATTCAAAAAAACGCTTGTTTAAAATGGGGATGGAGGATAAATCCACAAACAGCCATAACAACGTACCAGGTAGCAGTTTTTTTCAATGATGTCAATCCCACCCACAAGCAATCCAGTCGTGAAGCAGTACCTTCCCGACGGACATGCGTTGTGCAGCTTGTACACTCCATTCACGCATTCATACAAAACCTGGGCCTGGTTGTCGCATATGTACTTGTAGCCGTCCGCACAGGGAGCATTGAGGGATTTCAAGTCGTTCATGAAGGAACAGACTCCAGCAACACAGGTGAGACCCTTGTAGCAGTCACTATCGCGGTAACAGAGGTCGAGGCCTTTAGCGACGAGATGCGGGATTTTCAAGTCCTGGCAAGTGCAAATTGGTCAAGACATAACGCATGAGGTTTCCCTTTACCAGATAGCAGTTGCGTTCGATAATGTCTACTCCTCCAATGGCCAAGCCGGTTGTGAAGCAGAACCTGCCAGACGGGCACGTGTGGTCGGCTTGATACGCACCATTCACACATTTGAAGAAGGTCTGAGTGCTCGTGTTGCAAATATACTCGGTGTAGCACGGATCGCCGACTTGTTGGCCAGCCACGAGGCCTGCACCGAGGAGAGCGACAAGGAACAGGCTGTACTCCATCCTTGATTATTTTTTTTGGGTTGAAGCAAGGCCGGGGGATGGCTTCTTCAATCAAGTGCAAGTTCGATTTAATCAACTGTGCTGCACGTGGGGGGCACAATGAAAGAAGGAGGCCTTCCCCTCTTCAGTTTTGACTTTTTTCTCATTTCATGGGTGACAACGAGAAAGGGAAATGAATTAAGTCCAGACGGTTACGCTTTCTGACTGGCCAAAAAATCACTTGCCTGGATGGAGGCACGACCGCCCCAAAATGATGACATCATCCAAAAAAGATTCAAAACCTTATTCTTGATTCAAAATCATTTGAAAAAGTAAGCCATTTTACTCCTTCTCTTTTTCTTTCTTGTCTTTGTCGCGATTCTGCTTCGCAGTATGAGCTTCCGCATCAAACTTTTTGCGTCGGGGCCCCGTCTTAGCCAACCGCTTCCCCTGCTTATCTCGCGCAGCTGCCAATTCTTCCTGCTCCTTCTTGCTCAACTGCCGTGGTTTTCCAAACAGGCTAGGGTCTTCCTCCGCAAGCCGCCTGCGTTCCTCCGCCTCCGCCTTTTTGCGCCGTTCTTCTGCAGCATCTTCCTCCAGTTTCTTCCTTCTCCAATATTCACGCGCTTCTTCGCTATCACTGTTCTCGTCGGATTCAGACGCGCGCTCAGCCTCAGCCTCTTGCATAGAAGGCTCTTTGGTCACGATAGCTGGCGCGAAGCGACGCACGGAGCGACCGTTCGCGTCTTCGCCCATGTAGAATTCGAGCGTCCCAGGAACACCCATCAGAAGCTTTTGAAAGTTGTCCGCGACGAACACGGCCAGGCGCTTGAGGTGCCAGCTCGTTGCAGGTTGCTTCTCCGCGTACGACTTGTAACGTTGCGACAGGATTGTTTGAATGTGCTGAGCCAGGAGGATGTCGATGCCGTTTCGCTTTGGGTCCACGGATACGGTGGGTGTATCGGTATACTCGAAGGAGGATAGAGTGAGACAGAATTCAATGTCGTAGATGTCAAAGTTGGAGCAGTTGGCCGGCTGCGGCACCGTGATGAGCACGGCGAGAGGGAAGGGGGCGCGGGGCGTGTCAGAGGAGGGCTGCAGCCTCACGGCGGCGAGGCCCTGGTCCTTGAGCTGCGTGCATTCGCTCTTGAGGCCGTCCTTGGCAGACATTTCGACGAAGAAAAGGGGTTCGCTGCCCAACACACTTTATTCAGCGTAACCAGCATACGCGCAGGAAGCTCACACAACCACCGTCCTGCCCGCGCCGTCAATCACTCCCTTCTTGATCATCACATTCCCGTACAGCCGCGTCTCCCCCGTTGCAACGATGGCGTACACGGTCTTTGCCCGCTCATAGAACGCAAATCGCTCAAGACGCGCTACAGCCGCCGGTCTCTGGGCCCCATCGCTGCCCGCGTACGATTGATCCAAGATCCTCTGAAACTCACTCACGATCGGCGCATCCTCAGACGAATGCACCTGCTGCATGACGGATGCCTGGTGTGCGTCGAAAGAATCGAGCGGAAAGAGCGTGAGGATGGCGTCGAGCAGATCCGTCGCGCTGGATCCGGGAAGGTGAAGGACCGTTCCGACGCCCTGCGACGAGGAAGGGAAATTGGCGTCGGCGATGAGGAGCTCGTCACCGTGGCCCATTGCGGCGAGGACCGCGAGAAGCTGGGGCGGAAGGATCGCCGGAACTCCTTTCAACGGCATTTTTGTCAGCCACTCTACCAACTAGAAATCAACAGACGAAGCTGATGTCGGAATTTACCTGGCTGAAAGAACAATCAAAATCAGGAAGCTTGGTCCAATTCATGGCAGGTGCAAGTTCACAGATAAAAAGATTGATTCCAGCTTTATTTAAGTAAGCCTTGTGGTGGGGAGGGAAAGCCTCGAAATGTGGAACGTGGATGATGCTTGAAAACGATGATGCCGCCGGAACAGGATCGGGCGCGTCTAGCACGGCGTCATCCGTGACTATGTTGAAAGAACACGGTAATCTGGCAGGAAATGGGAACACAACAGGAAGTGCTAGAGGGGATGTGGCGATGGCACTACCTCGAAGGAACCCCTCTGACCGGGTGCGAGCGTTCGTGTCGCTCCGACTGCATACTAAGCCGTGATTATGAAACAGGGCAATGGTCAGCGGAGCGTGAGCGGGGGCAGCGCGCTGCATGCGCTGGGCCAGTTGGGTCAGTTGCTCGACCCAACCGCGGCGTACGTGCAAAGTCAGTCGCCAAAGAAGACTGCTGCGGCGCAGTTTACGCATGCAAAACAGACCGCTGTACGCGAACAACGGGATCCACTCGCTTCCGATTCCTCCGATTCAGTCTTGGTTGGACTGGGTCTGCCTCAAAATACCACAACTAAGTCGAGCACCCCACAACCCACTACCGCGCTCCTTCAGCAACCATCAAGCACAGTAGGCACCGTAAACATGACACCCTTCAGCAATACAATAGAGGGCGAGACTCCCTTCGCGCAGACGCACTCGCGTACAAACTCGGATCACCGCTTTCGCGCCTCATTCGACGCCGGTGCCCAGCTACGATCTAGTGATGCCGTGCAAGTTCTGAAAAGTGGCAGTCCATCGTCTTCCTTTTTTCTTGTAAACCCGCCCCATGCCATGGACGCGAAGCTACAATCCTCGCCCGACAAGACCAACGACCTTGCATCCACTAAGAGTGCTTCTACAACTGTTGACTCTTCCATTGGATCCACGTTAACACCGCTCCAACCATCCTATGCGCCGAAACATCGAAACAAGGAGTGGCACGACTTATTCCCCAACATTGATTATGATGAGTTGCTGGTGGATGGTATGAGAATGCATCCCCCCTCTCATTCAATTCCCTCTTTCTAACTGTGATTTTTATAAAACCTTAGAATGGTCTTGCGCATGGCAACGTGAAGTTCTCATCCAAGGCCGGATGTACCTGTCATCACGGCACATCTGCTTCAATGCAAACATCTTTGGCTGGTCGCATTCTGTCACGTTGGATTTCGACGACATAATCTCAATCGAAAAAAGGAGCATTGGGGGTTTGATTCCGAATTCGATTGAGATCGTGACAATGGTGGGACAAAAGGTGAACTCTCTTTTGTGCTAAAGTGGCTTCAGCGTTTCATCATAAAACCATACACTCAGCATTACTTTGCAAGCTTTATCCAGCGCGACAACACCTACGATGCCATTACGCGATATTGGGGTAACACATCCAAGGCTATCCGGATGAAGACTTTTAGTAAAAGGGCAAGTGGTGCTGTTTTGGCCGACTCGAACGAAGAAGAAGATGACGATCTTGAAAGTGTGGAGAGTGATCCGGCAGTCCTGACATCTGGCAAGGGAACTTTAAATAGCGGCAGTTCTGCAAAAAGTGACACGAAATCTGGCGAAAATGGAGCCAACCTCGTTGCGGGAGGAGCCTCCATAGCCGCTGGAGGTGAAGGCAAACATCGAAACTCTATTGATGCTATTGGTACTTGGTCCATGTCAATGATGCGGGGTGGTACAACCACGGAAACCACGCCTACTCCTAAACCTTCCGTTGATGCATACTCCAGTTCTTCACTACCTCCACCTCCATCACCAAAGCCGCTGGCTCAACCGCAACTTCAGCAACTCGCGTTACACCCCTTGCAAACACCTCCAAATGCACTTTCTCCTACTGTAGATTTACCTCCGGCACTATCGCCCTCTTTATCAATTGCAACCACGCTTAATGAGCCCGCTTATGTTGCCCACACTTCCAGCTATGATCGCCGCCAGTCACGTGGACTGGCAGATCTACCTACGCTCATGGGCTCCGCAAGTATTAGCTCGATTGCCACGAGTATGGACGGCAACAACGTTCTCTCCGCCAGTGTGCCCGCAAGTCCAACCTCTAACCCGATTGATGAACGACGTAACAGCCTCGTTGTACATCAACGACACCCAGTTGTTCTCAGTTCACAGACCGTTTTGGAGCCCATCAGCCCGCCTGCGGCTATGCAGCCTCCCCCAGAGCTGGATGCCGCGAGTGTCACCATTCTCGGTCCACCTGCCGACTTTGAGAGCCCACCTGATTCGCCCGTCATTGACCTCACGCCCCACTTGGCGGCTATCGCGCGACGTAAGGCGGCGGTAGTTTCCCGCCCGCTGACGGCCGGTGCGTCTTCGCGCGGTGCTAGTGAAGAGTTCCTCGCGTCGCATATGGGAAACGGACTGGGCAACCGGGTTACCGTAATCACGGGGGAGAACGAAATATCGGCGCAGTCGACAGCGTCGCCTTCGTTGCCGAACTTGTCGCCGGGGAGTCCGTCGCCAGGTAAGGGCAAGATGGCGCGCTTACCGCCCTTGCCATCCTCGCCAACTCCCGGCGCACAGAAGCTCAAAGCAAGCGCTGGACCTCTTACGCCATTGACAACGAGTGTAGCCTCCTCCGTGAATGCGGGGCAAGGACCTCATACATCTAGTAAGCAAGGATTGACAAAACCGAAAAATGGCACAACATGCCGATGTGTAACTGACAAGATGACGTACATTCACACCGCGAGTTTTCCTCAGCATAGTTTAGAGACTGTATGGACCGAGCTGTATGCTGCGCCTGATGCCTCGCGTCCATTTGTCGAGGCACCTCCCCGGAGCGTTTCGGGATTCCGTGCGAGTCTGTGGAAGGAGGCGGGAGCTTTCAAGGAGTTTACTCCGGACGCTGTACCGGAGCCGAGTTTTTATGAGGGAGAGCGTGTGTCTGTCAGTTACGGGGAAGTGAAGGTTGGCTTGGAGCGGCGGACGGAAAGCGTGAATCCTCTCTCAAATCCAATGGTAACTAACTTCCTAAACTTTGGACGTATGGACAAGGAGCTCATGTTTCTGTTTGATGTAGGGTCCCAAGAGCACTCGCTGTTTTGGACGGGAGGTTATTTATGCACGCGATGCTTCTGAGACTGGGGAATCATTTTGCGTTGCATTGTCCACAGTGACTCCCGATGTTCCGAGCGGAACTAGCTTCGTTACAAAAGTGCGTGTATGCTGGACTCGAGAGGAGGGCGGGAACGGGTCGCGGTTACGTGTTTCATGCGAAGTTGATTTCATCAAGAGCTCCTGGCTTCAAAGTAGGTTTTCTGTTTCCTGGGGAGGGAAGGTGTATGCTGAATGTGTTTTTTCACTCCATAGGCATCATAACAGCGGCTGTAATTGATGGAATGAGAAGCCATTACAAAGACCTGGAGGCATATGTTCGCGAGAGAGTAAAGCCTACTCCTGCTGTCACGGTGAAAGAAAGCAAGGTGGAAAAATCAAGCGTGGAAGCAGGGCAGGAGACGTCGTCGCACCCCCTAGAAGACGAAATGGATGAGATGCAAATGCAAAATCGAGAACGACGCGCCAAGCGAATGGTGGAGCTGTTGGAGTTAGAAAAGTCGCGGACGGGGTCGGACTGGGCCAAGTCTGGAGGTCGCGCTGACAGCACACGAAAGCTTGCGAACGCTGGAGGGGGTGATTTTGTAAGAGTGGGATCGACCGAGTTTTGGACTGCATATCGGATCGTGTCGCGAGCAGTGCTAGCAGATCTGGCTACTCTGGCGGGTTTGTTGGTCGCAATCATTTTCTTGCAGGTTCTTGTCTGCTTGTTCGTGTTCTGGCTCTTGGCGGGAAATGGGGTTGTTATTGTTGATGAGGCAATGACGGAGAAGATTGCGCGACGGGTTTTCATGGAAGCTTTAAGCAGCGGTTCTGTACCGGGGTTTGGTGGCATTGAGGACAAGGGAAATTCTTTGTGACCAGTGCAATTTTATATATTATACGCCTTTCTTGGCGCTCCTTTATTTTAATACTAAACTTATTGGCTAGAGCGTGTGTGTGAGTGTGTGTGTGTGTGGTTTTCCGCAAGGGTTTGTGTGCGAATTTTCCCGGAGAACCGGCGTTCGTTGGCGTTGGGTGAAAGTGAATGTGACCCTGAGGCCCGACGGCGCGGCCTTGCCTGTTGCGGTGGGCGTCGCGACCTTGCTCTGGGCCGGGTCGACGGTGGAAGCGGATGGAAGGAACCGCGATCCAGAACCCCGGGGTTTCCGCCAAAGTGTCAGCGTCGAGATTCGAAATTCGATCTGGTTCCACCGGCTGCAAATTTGCAAAGAGGAACACACCGCCCCCCCCCCGCTGCCGCGATACCAACGCCTGTTCCCACCACCCTGGACCGCGCACCCCCTCGCCAGCAGCCTCACACCGAACGCGATAGCCATGGCGGCGACCACAACGCGCCCGGTCGGACTTGGACCCGTGCGCACCGACGACTTTGTCCCCACGCAAGTCGCGATGCATCCCCACCCTCTCCCGCACCATCATCGTCCGCTCTTCCACTCTGCCACGGCCTTGCCCTCCCTCGCGCTGCGCGACAATCCCGGCCGTGCCCCTGGTCCGCGCGTCTCGCCCGCAAAGCTGCTCGCTCGTCCGATCTCGCTTGGAACCGCCGATCTGAATCACTCACCAGAACAGCGGGAATTTCGTGTTCAGCAATCAGCAATGGGGCTCGTCACGGAGAAGGCTCCCTTTGCACGTTGTGGTGACTCACAAAATTTTCTCGACCCGCCAATAACGCCTTCAACCACGCCCTCCCAACTCAAACACAATATCGAGGCTGTGAGTGCTTCCAGCCTCTCCCCTCATCTTTGCTTCTACCCTCCTGTAATTATGTTAATTGTAGCTGTACTTGCAGGCAAGCTTGGCAACCCCAGACTCGACTGTGCAACTCGAGGACAGGTTCCCCTTGTCTCGTTCAATGCTTATGGAAAAGCAACGCGACGATGATGTTTTGCCTGATTGGATAGCAAACTGGATTGACTGCCTCGAGCGTGACAATTTCGAATCACACACGCAATCCAAAACATCGCCCACGTCGGGTCTGACACATACTGGAACAAATTCATACAATCAGTTTAATGAAGCTGCTGAATCTACTGCTCATTTTCCGTCGCTGGGTCAAAGACACTCGCCTTCATCTGTGCACCGTGCGTTTTCAGCACCTTTCCAAACAGTCGACGATGTCTTTGCTTCCTCCACCGGTCCGATCCAAGGAGTGAACGCATCTCTCGGTGCTTTTAATACTGTTCCAAGCGTGTTGAGCAACGTGAGTCGCAAGCCTTCCATCAATGTTGACGTGTTGTCCGCGTCAATCTTGTCCTCCAACGGCCTACACAGTGCCGCGAGCAACCCGTCACTGTCAGCCCTTTCCCCTGTTCACTCAAACGCAGGTAGTTCTAAGTATGCTGACTTGCCTTTTGACTTCGGTTTGGAACCATCGGACTCCTTGTTGTCGAATGGAGCATCGTCAACAAACGCATGGAGCACTGGTCGCAACAGTATCAGTAGTGACAATGGCTTAGGATATTCGTGTCAAATGTCTGCTCCAACCACCCCAACAACTGGACTGTCAACTGGTTTGCGCGCTACAGCAGTTACTGCACCCACTGCGCATCCAATCTTGACTGCAGACTATGACGGTCCTACTCCAGGCGTGGTCGGAGTACCCTTGAGCGCCTCGGCAGCCCCCTTTGCTTCTTCCTTCACCCCAGCTGGGCCACATTTTACGTCTGGCTCGTTCCCAAGCTTCGTTCCAAGCATGAGAACATCGCCACCTCTTTCCACCAACGTCAGCAACGGATTCTCTTCGGCTCCTGCCACATCGTACCTTTACCGACATCAGAGCCCCTATAACCTCTGCGGGAATCTATACGCACACGCTGCAGCCGTCAAACCCATCCGCCCCATGCCTCTCGGCACAGCCATGCACGCGTCCATGCCCGGGCCCTCAATGGGAATCCCCGCCGGCAGCGCTGTCACTAACAGCACTTGCGTCGGAGCGAACGGGTGGGGGGCGGTCTCTGCGCCTCCGCCTCCCCCTCGTGTCGGAATGAGCCGCAGCGGAGCTCGATATCCAGGCGGTGGTGCACCCATGACAGCGAACGGGATCATTCCCGCTGTGGTGCTCAAGGGGATCAAGACGAAAGACCCTCTGAAGCCGGGGGACTGGATTTGTCCCAACGCGAGTTGTCGGTTTCACAATTTTGCGCGGCGCGTGACGTGTGTGGCGTGTGGGACGAGTGATAAGACGGCGGGTAGGTTTTGAAGAAGGATTTGGGATGGGTGGGCTGAGTTTTGAGGAAACGGGGTCTATGTTGGTTTGCGTGTGTTTTTGGTTTTGCATTGGTTCGTTTCGACACTTTCCGTATATTTTTTGTTTCTATATTGGGGAAGGAGAGGCGCAGGAGGCAAGTTGGCTGTGTGTTGTCTCTTGATGCACCTCGCCTTATATTATTATTCATACTTAGGGGGTTTGGGGCATATTATTCATTTTTTGTAGTATTCTTTTCCAAAAAACATCCTTCACAAAATTTTTCTGAGCTCATAGAAGGAGGCTCTTTAGCTGTGGATAACGCACCGCATCCAGCGTGGAAATTCATAACTATGGTTGTTCCATCTACTTGCAAGAGGTAAAGTTTTAAAGTTTATTCAGCTAAGACATCTGCATAGCGATGCACTGAGCGATTTCTTCCTCAAACCTAAATATTCACCTTCAACATGAGCGTATGCGGGATAGCACATTCTTTCTTAAGAGTTAGGGAGACTGCGCTTCTCTGACTTAACGAATGAAAGGCGAAGAACAATTAGACGGGATTCTTGGTGGTTTGAGCGATCATTTCAAGGAGGCATTTCAAGTGGGCATGTGTGGAGGCCCTCAATGACGCGAATGTCTCCAAGACAGAGTGCGTTGCGAGGAGCGTGGGATCTCGTCATCTTGCATGCGAAAAGAAAAATCCCAGGAGTCATATTCCCAACGAAAGATGCTGTTAATGAATGACTCCATAAGTCCAATTTAAACTTCTTCGGAAAGAAGCTTCTGAATTCGTCTACTGTATATAAAATTTCTCAATAGCCCGGGTTTTCTTATATAGAGCAGGTTGTATATAGGTTGAAGGGTGTAAGTCTTCCAGTGGATTTGTTTCATCTCAAAGGAGGGGTTATCCTATGTAGAGCTAGAACCCTGGAAGAAACCGGTTAATTGAGGGGAAGTGTTGATGGACACGTTTAAGACACGTGAGGATTTAAGAAGCGTCCTGGATATTCAAAATGAAGTGGCCCAATATTACGTTTATCCTTTTTTGAACTTAAAACACAAAGATCTCACCGAGACTAACCCATCCGTCATTTATTCAATTATTAGAGCTCCAAGACAAACGCTTACCTGATGGGGTACAAGCATGGAAAAGCATTGGATTATCTAGATTGTAGGAGGAAATGTGTGGAATCTGAGTGATCTTGTGTGTGATCAGCGAAGACAGCTGGACGAGATATCGCAAATCCTCTACTGACTGCACACGCACGTAAATGTGGAGGGATGATAGGAGAAGAAAAGGTATATATGTTTCACAGTGTCATCATTTCCTAGCAATACACTACCTGTTTATTTGTTCCAAATCCATGCACTGGCGAATCTAATCAGCACGGGCGTCATTGTCCGAATGACGCGGTGGACGACCTTGAATTGAGAGTGATAACAAGGCAACAAATCTGGTGTATTCACTGGTCTCAAAAAACAACTGCGGAATTGCGGAGTCTTTTAACTCGTAGGAATACGTACTCACTTGGTCGAGAAGGTATCATACATCATCCCACCAGAATGGAAATCAGAATTAATAAGATGACATACGCGTTCCGTATTTTCCACCATCGAGTTGAACAAAAGCTTGAACCCGAATCAATGAGGCTTCTTGCTTGGCCTTGCAATATACCGACAGATCTGTGGCAGAGAAGTATCAAGGTTGCAAGATGACGTTTACGGTGATGTGACGAGGGCCATACAGACTACCAAAGCGCAAAAAAGAAAAAGGTGCAGGTCAGGTGGAATTATTTACTGGAAAAGAACTGCTCTTTTCCGAACAGACGATAGAAGCGCACAAACAAAGACTGGCGTTTTTTGAACCGCATTGAAGTTGCCCATGCGGCCGAGTATCATGTAGATCAGTGTGCCAAACACGAAGAGCTAGGAAAGTTCAAGTATTGTGTCACCCAGTATCGATGGAGACTGTATTGAGGAACCGTTGTGAGTGTGAGCAAAACGTGGTACGTCCCGTTTGGAGACAGCGTCAGCAGGTATGTCCCTGCTAGAGTAAAAACTTGAAAACATTCCCATGCGGATCTGGTAGTTCCGCTTCACCCCTGTTTTCTTTGGTAGAGTTTAATTTCTGGATATTTCGAAAAAGTTGTGGCGAGGAGGGATTGTGCGATGCCTCAGCGAGCCGCACAACGAAGCCGATTCGGAGAGCAGGAGGCCGCAGAGGTGAATGCACGCTTAGATGATGGACATGCCGTCCAGCTAAACGGGCGCAGGAGCGGCGAGGTTTGCTCGCTGGACAGGACGGCTGGGACGTTGCTTCGAGCCGCGACGCCGACGGTGAGCCCGGATTGGCGGACGACGCCTCGGCCGAGGACGACGACGACGATTACATTGACATCCACGGTGCGCGGCTGACTGCGATGCAGAAGGTGCGCCTCCGTCGCGCGTGTTGCAACGCGAGCTGACGAGCGGAACGGTGCAGCTGCGCGTGCTGTGGGACACGCATGTGGTTGGAAGCAAGCGACTGCACTCGCTCTACGCGCTGCTCCTGGCGTCGCTCCTGGTCTTTGCTGTGGTCACGACCGTGGCTCTCCAAGACGGCGCTAGACGCGAACAGCCACTGCCGGACTTGCCTGGAAACAGTTCGCCGTTTGACGACTGCGCGACCACACCGAAAGTGTGGAATCACACGCGGCTACCTGACTGGGTGGTTCCGATCTATTACGAGTTGAATCTCAACGTGGACTTGGATCCTGCTGCCTCTTTGAACGCGCCAATCAAGTCGGGCGTTTTTGGTGCAGTGGATATATCGCTGAATTTCACGCTTTCAACATATATGGTCTTAATTCACGCATCTCCCGAGCATGTCTGGCTTGTCAACGAGCGTATTTCCCTCTCGACGACACTCTCTGACAATAATCGGTCCTTTCATGTGTTACCTGATGTTGTTTCATGTGATGCTGATAATGAATATTGCATTTTGTCTTTCAAGCGCGCATTGATTCATGGGATCTGGAAAGCGCACATTCCTTTCAACTCAACGCTGAACGCAAACGCTTCCACTGGTTTCTATCTGTCTGAAACGATTGAAACGAATCAGACTTCTTTGCATCCGGCTGTTTTGGCGTCAACACACTTCTTTCCTACTTCTGCGCGAACGGCTTTTCCCTGTCTCGATGAACCCAATCTAAAATCACCTTTTCAACTGAACATAGACCTAAGCAATGTTCTCATAGATGCTGGATATTCTTGCGCCTCGAACGCCCCTTTGGCGTCACTCACCCGAATGCCTGTCGAAAGTGGACCGGACCTCACTCGTTTCATATTTCAACAGACACCCAGAATGTCTACTTACCTTCTGGCTTATATCATCTCTCCATTTGTTCAAATGCAAGGGCAAACACGCACAGGTGTCACTGTATCCGTTCTGGCACCAAAAAGTCGTGCATCGTCAGGCACCATCGCGCTCTCATATGGAATTACACATCTCGACTTTTATCAAGAAACGTACGGCATTGCATATCCTCTTTCAAAGCTTGATTTGGTTGCGGTGCCTAAGATTTCAGTTGGCGCCATGGAAAACTGGGGCTGCATCTTCTTCCAGGAATCCACGTTGCTGAGTGACAGACATGAGGACAGGAGTGACGCTGAAACTGCGCAAGCAATTGCGAGTATCACTGCTCATGAGTTGGCGCATCAGTGGTTTGGTGATTTGGTGACTATGCGTTGGTGGAGCGATGTTTGGCTTAATGAAGGGTTTGCCACGTTCATGACGTATAAAGCAGTGGATAAAGCAGAACGTACCTGGAAGTACTCCGAATTGTTCGTTTCCGACACCCTTGAACGCGCCTTGGAATTGGACGGTCTTGAAAGAACCCACCCTGTCGCCGCAACGGTGAACAAGAGCAGTGAAATCAATAGCGTCTTTGATGCATTGGCTTACGACAAGGGTGCGAGCGTGATAAGGTGAGCCTCTTGAACGGCATATCTCCTTCTCATGGCTGCGTCAATATAGGATGTTAGAGGGATGGCTGGACGATGTTGTATCCAAGGCTTACTTCATGAACCAGATTGCAGCATATTTGAATACGAACGCGTATAGCAACGCTGATACGCTCGATTTGTGGGCAGCATTTGATCGTCCCAGCCTCAACGTGAGCAGCGTAATGGATGATTGGATTCGGCAGCCTGGATTTCCTGTCATTGTCGTGAAAGCCGATGAATTTGGTGTAGGAGGGTTTCATGTCACTCAGCGACGGTATGGAGGCACGGGAAACGAGACTTGGACTGTTCCCCTCCGGATGCACTTATATGGGAGAAGTGGTGTTCGCGTTGGGGGTGCCTGGTCTCGCATTCTTGGGAAGAATGATCTGCTGGAATTGGAGGATGACACACACATATTCTTGTTGAATGCAGGTCGAACTGGGTTTTATCGCGTCTTGTATCCGGATTGGGTATGGAATCTTTTTGCAGATTGGGCTTCACAAGGTGTATTTTCAGATGTGGACTTTGCGGGGTTACTTAGGTGAGCTGGACTTGTGCTGGTTTTGTCCACAGAGCGACTGACTCTCACGCTGCCCGAAGTGATTCCTTTGCTCTCAGTTTCTTTGGCTATTTGAATCAAGGACAGATTCCGCTCCTCTTCGTGAAAGCGCTGGTGCACTCGCAAAGTCCTGTAGTATGGAAAGTGGCTTTGAAGAAATTGAATCAGTTGTCGCGTATCGTCATTCTCGACTCTTCGTTCGGGCTCTTGGAAACTTTCCAGCGAAAGTAAGATCATTGACAATGTTAATTTGTGTGCAGACTAACTTTCCTACATTTTCAGTGTGTTAGACGGGTTTGTTGCAGACCTCAGTTGGACCGAACAGTCTCAAGATAAATCATTACATCACATCCGCGCGACTTTACGCGCCTCAATATTAAGACAAGCACTTGTTGTCAATCACGCTCCAACTGTGAATCAGGCTCTGGATTACTTTCAAACGCTCAAGGCTTCGTGGCGTGAAACCTACCTGAATCAAAGTGCGCGTATTGCATGCCCTAAGCACTTAGAAGGACTAGTTTGGGACGCTGGCGTCATGCATGGGACCGACGCGGACTTTGACTTTGTGCTCCAAACCTTCACCGAAACGCTCGGCAACACCACAACAACCAAACTGAACCGCCTACTATTGCGCAGCCTTGGAATGACGCACCGCGGAAACCAGGCGGCAAGGTTGCTTGCTCATTCTCTTGAGGCAGGGTGGAGCCGTGGCGATGTTGCCTCGCTGTTGAAACAGCTTGCTGCGGGTTCAGGCGGCTACATATCGGTCTGGAAATTCATCAAGGCGCATTGGAAAGACTTGATTGCTTTATGGCGTAACGTTGATGGCGATCGCGAGAATTGGATATCATTGAATGTAGCTTTGAAGGAAGTTGTGGCCGCGTTTGTTGACTTTGAAAGTGTTACAGACGCAGAAACACTGTTTCTTGGTGGAAGCGAAAGTGGCTGGTTCGTGCCGCCGGGAGCCGACGCTGCCGTGAAGGAGGGACTTGAAGTTGCGAGGAAGAATATCCAGTGGTTACGGTTAAATAGTGGAGTGATACGCGAGTGGTTGTGGAATGAGACGTGAAATCAACAACCACAACCTTTTTTCTCCTGTACAAATAACAACTGCATTCAACTTCAAAGATGCTGCAATTTTGAAATTCAGTGGCATCAATACGAATTCCCTTCGGGTGATGGACTTGGCCGCAACAGAGCCCGCGTGGCCACAGAAGCTGCGAAGTAATTCACGTTCACTCCACTGGTTTGCAACAGGCGCAAGATTGACTTCAATCTATTTCGGAGACGTACCAGGTTGACAATAGATCCTTGCAAATTCAAAAATTATGTTTTCTTGCATGTTGACCAATACTGTGTTCAAATAGTCTAAAACTGCGATGTGGCGAAGCAGTATCCTGGCAGACTTCCAGTCTTCATCCAGAGCGAAATAGAAGTAGAGACGAAATCTTGTTTATCTTGAACCAGACATTATGGCATAGTGAAGAGGCGAGTTCCTTTTGGTGATTTCCTCTTTCAGCGTGGATTCGGCTTCTACCCTTTAGGTTAGACACTGTCCCGAGAGTGAAAGAATGTCGACCATTGCAAAACGGCCTCTATTGCAACGGTCGCAGTACAAAATCTTTTAAGAAATTTACGCTTACAACACAAATCTCAAGTTGCGCTAAATATTAAATCTTGCTGCGACTGAGCTTCGCAACGTAGGCACATTGGTCGTCGTGACCGCGTTGTGGATGCCGACCAATTTTTTTTGAGTCTAGAGTGCAAGAATTCGCGTTAAAGATTGGATGCATGAGAAGCAGAGGGGATCCTTGTCGCGAGAAGGGGTCCTATTCTTTCCAGTGAAAACATTGGAGAGGCGAGAATGGTGTTTGTGGCGGCCGAGCACCCTCCTCCCGCGGACTCCGTAATCACCGCGACCGGTGAGAGCCCAGTCTTCGTGAACGCGGATCGAGCGGGGACAGCCACTCGGTTTGCGTGTCTCGCAGACGGACACTTTGCTGCGTGGATCGAGGCCTCGACCGGCCTCCGACGAGGTCTGCCTTCCTCGCCCATCGTGTCAGCGTGCTCACCGTCTGTCTTCGATGCACCCCGTCTTGAACAGACTGGTTCGTGGCGGTGCGCGGCTGCAGCGTTGCGCTCGAGCGTGCGCGCGCGCGGACGGGCGACGGCCACGTCCAGTTCGTGTCGCACGACGGAAGCTGCGTCGCGACTGTGTCCCGCGTTCCCCTCAGCGTGCTTTCGGAGGTGGCCGAGAAGGGTCTCTACTCAAGCACCGCAGCGAGGGAACCGCGCAAGTCTGCCGACCCCACCTCCCACCACCCCCACTGCATCTTCGTCCATACCATGCCCTGTCTGGCCGTGCTGCCCCCGTGGCCCTTGCGTCCCGCTCACCATCAGATGATTGTCAACCAACACCTTGCTCAACAACATATGCGTATCAGGAAGCAGTCAGTATCTCACGCCATAGATCACCCGTCTTCTCATACCCAAGCTCATCACTCCCACCATGTCCCACAATTGTCTGCGACAGCCCCTTCGGCCGCGTCAACAGCCTCTGTCCTCGCCCTTTCTTCTGCACCACCATCGCAGCAACCCGCTGCTGTCCTCGCTCCAGTTCCTGGTTCGAACCCAATTAGTAGCGCTAATCTTTCAGCCACGGTCATTCAATCTGCCCCTAACTTGCTTGGCATCAGCCCAACTCCTGTAGCTTCAGCCACAGCTTCAGTCCCGCCGCAACTTGATTTGACTTCTCCTTCACTTGCTCCGCCGGCCAATACTTCGGGGAATGGATCTGTGTCGAAATCGGACACCGCGTCTGTTGCAACCTTACAGCAAACTAATATTCTTCCTGCAACAACCACCAGCTCTACATCTTCCTCCAGAAAGCGCTCCCGCGCTTCCATTGCTGACGAATCATCAGCTGCCGACGACGCAATATCGTCAAGTTCCCGCAAAAAAGAAAAGACAGACGCGGCCCCAACCGGCTCCAGACGAAAGGGGGCCCGCAAATCCAGCAGCTCCGCCATTCCCATCGCCGTGAACATCTCAACGACTGGCGAAGACAGCCCTGCCTCCGCCTCCATCCCAACCCCAACAGCCCTCCATGCAGATACCTTGCCTCTCGAAATCTCCCCAACCGATATTCTTCTCCCTGGCGGTGGGACCTCTGTGAACGCGGCCGCGGCGGTCATCACGAGCATCACACCCGCTCCGATTAATCTCGAACCGCTTTTACCTACGCAGGACACACCCACTGCCCCGCCACCCGCCGGCGCGGGCCTCGCAGCCTCCGTGGTCGGCAGCGCTTCTCGTGCCACGAACGAAAGTGCGGACCTGGAGCAGGGCGTCCTGCCCGTCACTAAGGAACTCCCTGCGCCTGTCGCGATGCAAGCGGCGGTGATTGCGCCACAGGTGGAGCTTGAGGATGGCGAGATGCCGCCCACGCCTATTGCGCCCAAGGTGAAGACCACTGGCTCGCGGAAGGGAAAGAGCGCCGGGAGCAGTGCCGGGGGTAGCGATGCCGGGGACGAAGGTCTGCTATTTGTGGCTGGCGTGGAGAGGAAATGTACTGCATGTGGGACGACAGTTACGGTAAGGGCTTGTTGTCGTTGTTCCGTAACGTGATCTAATGCTTCATTTGTGTTGAGCAGCCCATGTGGAGGAAAAGCTCAACGGGTGCAACGTTGTGCAATGCGTGCGGGGTTAAGTTGAACAAGAAAAGGTAGAGCGGGGGGACCCCCTTTGTTTTGTGCTTGTTTGTTCCCTTGTTCCACAGAAAAATTGGGGGTATAAAATGTGGCCTCCTGTCTCCCCCGACGGCATCCGAGAAAAAACCGAACCCACCAAAACAAAAACCGATGAGCAGCAGTAACCAATCTGCAAATGACCGCGCGGCCGCGTTCAACTCGCAGCACGCCGCCTACAATCCGACCAGTACCTACGCGAGTGGCAAATCCCAAGGAAGCATGGACGCCAGAGCTGCCGCCTTTAATCCGCAGCATTCCGCGTACAATCCCACTTCCTCTTCCGGTGGCAAGAGCGGTGGATCTGGTGGCGGCGGAAGCAAGGGTGGCGGTGGAAAGGGCGGTGGAGGTGGTGGGAAAGGAAAGTAGCCTGTTTCCCACTGCAGTTATTTCGTGTTAGTGAATTGCTTTTAGTTTGAGGTTTTATCTGCGTTGAATAAAGTGAAGAATTGGTTGCTCAAGGTCCCCTCACCAAACCCTCCAAACTACACGTTTTACTACATTGGCGCCTCGCAGCCGACACAACGACTGACGATCGTCGTTTTTTTCCCTCACGGAGACGAAGGCCTTCAGGTTGAAAATCTTGGATTATATGTGCAATCATGCTTAGTCGGTGTTATTTGCGTTATGGGATGGGTGGGACTTGGGTCAGTATGGGAGCGCGTTTAATTCCTGTCAAAAACGTAATATTTCTCGAGAATCTCAGGGAAAATAAAGGTGACGCGGTGCTTAGTTCTTGTTTCTTAATGCGCAAAGAGGTGAATGCCAGCTTTTCTCCCTCGTTAGAGCCTTGTTATGGAGACCAAGGGTTTGGGATATGGGTGGATTACACTTTTTGGCCGCAAGAGCGACAAATAAAAGGCGTATATATTCAAAAATATACATAGACTCAAGCATTTAAAACCCTGATTTACGAGGCTTCTTTTTCTGTGGTTGTTGGGACGACGAGGAGCCAACACCAAGTGAGAAGCGGCTACCCACGGTCTGACTATAAAGCAGGCTCCCTTTGGGTAACGACATACTTTGCGAAGGTGGCAGGCTGCCACTTCCAGATCCGCTAGCTCGAAGCGAGGCAGATGTCTGTGAAGAAAACCCCTGAACGTCCACGAAAGGACTACTACTCACAAGACTCTGACTTGACACTAATCGAGGCGGGCTCGAAGCTACCTGACTTGCCTCCCTTTTCATGCGAACCTGCTGAGAAGCCTGCGAAAGTTGAGAAGATCGCGCAACAACACGGGTCTGACTGCTCAT
This sequence comes from Chytriomyces sp. MP71, assembly GCA_025201725.1. Classification (NCBI taxonomy): domain Eukaryota; kingdom Fungi; phylum Chytridiomycota; class Chytridiomycetes; order Chytridiales; family Chytriomycetaceae; genus Chytriomyces; species Chytriomyces sp. MP71. The sequence goes on along the minus strand of MU614896.1, from coordinate 10,162 downwards.
CAGCATCGACTCCTTTTCCTGCGTGCGGAGTAAAAAGTCGTCTTGGCTGAAGGCCACCTTGCCGCTGCTCTTTTTCGGCTTCTTGACCTCTTCGTCTTCCGGTTCCGCTGCTGCACCTCCCTTGAGGGCGTTTTCGCGCCTACTTCGCGTAACCAGTGAAACTTGCTTCATCATACGCCGTTTTGCTTCATAAGCTTCGCTGTACCAGTGGTCGGGATGGTTCCATTTGTCACGCAGTAGAATGGCTTCCTTGGAGATTTTGAATCGCCCTGAGACAGCGCGGGAAAACAGTAACGGGTTGTGTAACGTCACACTATCCGGCAAATTGAGTCCTTCGTCTTCCAACAAGGACTGAATTGTGGCCTCTACCGCAGACTGCGATGGCGGGGTATCTGATTCTAAAGTGTTGGATGGATCCAGCTTGACTTCAATTTGCACCGGGCCCTGCCGCTTGGAGGGAACTTCAACAGAAAAGTGTTTGGACCCAATCACTGTTGAAGCGGCGCAAACATCCTTCGAAATCCAGTCCAATGTACCACGAAGGGTATTTTTCTTCAAGTCTGTCAAGACTTCAGTCACACTGGCGCCCCCGTCCAAAGTTTCATCTGCCAGGGTTTCTGGTATCTCTGGGGACCACTCTCCACTCGGTACAAACGATGTGCTCAAAAGTTGACGCACAACTGTCTCGTCTCTCACATCGACAGGCAACGTGCCATCAAATGCTGGATCGACGTTGTTCTCCGCACCAGGTTCACACCGATCCAATAGCTCAAGTGGCACAGATTTCTGCTTGATGAGAGGATCCGCACTCATGGTCTCGGCTACCTCAATGGCTTTCAAAGCCAACAATGCCGCGTTTGTTGGAAGTGATTCTTCCCTGTCTTCTTGCTCAGAAGCAGCAAATTGTGTATTCGCGACTTCCAAGACTGCATTCAGACAGTCCAGTTGATGGAAAGTATTTTCTAGCCGAGGGTGGGGAAGGATCGGATCGCCCTTTTCAGAATAACGAATCCTGGACTCATTCCGTTCGGCCTCTTGAATTTCAAACAAAGTCTTTGGAACGGCGTCTTGTATAATCTTTTTTGCAACCGCTTGACACTTGAAGATATCCGCTGGTTGAGCTTCTTCGGGGTTGAATGCGTCGGGAATGAACATTCTCGAGATACCTACATAACTAGTGTCAGCACAACGGATTTCGACAAAAACGACCACAATCACCCTTGAAATAGGCAGTTACATCGCTTGTTTTGCAAATCTGCCGAAGATGCGGTGCACTTTCATTATTTTGCAAGGCAGCTGCCTCAGCCACTTGCATCCATTTGCGGGAGGACTCCAAATTATCTACCTCCTCAGCCATTTCGGCCTCATCTACCTCCGTTCTATTTCTATCTAGGTCTCCTTTAACCCGATACAAACTCGCATAAACAGCCCCGTCGGCTGCCCCTTGAAACAGCTTTATCCGTCCCGCAGAAGCAGCACCCACCGCAACACCGACCAAAAGAGGCCACGCGGGATTCGCTTCCTCACCTCTGCGCCGCGCCAATTCCCTCTGAACCCGTCGCCGCACCCCAGGCCGCGGACTCTCCTCACCCCCGCTCGCCGTCGCCTCGCTCTCGCGCGGGCTGCTCTCGCGCGCACCACCGGGGTTCACACCCCAGTTGCACTCCTCTGGGTGAAAGAAGGGTATTGCGGACGTGCGGGGCGCGAGGGGATCATGCGGTTGCTTGTGGAAGGGAAAAAGGCGATGCGGGCGGTGGCGGTTGTGGGGCGGAGGGTTCGCGCACGAATGAGTAAAGTCGTGAGGGTTCGGTGTTTCATGAGGGGGAGGGGACGTAATTGGGTGCACGAGAATTTCGCCATGGCGAGCGTTCCATGTCATGAGGGCAGCTATTTTGACGAAGTGGCGCGCGTAAGAGAAACCAAAAGGAGTGGAGATAATATTACATTGTGACCCAGTAGTAATGAATTGGATTCCGACTGGTGGGTCGATCGGGTCTGCGGTTGTCCATTCGAGCAATGGGTGCGCCGGGTATCGTGAATCAATGAGGTACGTTGTCTCTGTGCTGCATGCGCCGACTTGGAAAGGGTTTTCAGGGTTTGTGATGACACCACGGAATGTTGCCGTACTGGAGGGTATGCTGAAGAAGGGGAGCGACGATTCCGAAGGGGACTGATCTCAGGCATTAAAAATGTCACCAAGATACAAGCAAAACATGCGCACCCGCAGATCCAGAATTGAGAGGTATTTGGCTTCACCCAGCAGTAATATTCGAGGATGCCACGCGTAATCAATACCCTTCCATTTCAGGTCGTTTTCTCTCGAGCTTTCATACATCCAGTCTCCGTTTCGAATGATTCGCGTCCGTCTAAAGAGAGGGACTCAGTTCTGACTGCCGTTACGGTGATCCTAGCGAACCTCATGACATCGTCAGGAGAGGACAGTAAGTCCCAGACATGCACGCTGCGATCTTCGCAGATCCATGCCGCCTCTCCTCCTAATACTGGGTTGAAAGAGATTTGCATCGGCTCTGCCTTGGGCGTAATCGTTCCAATTTCATGAAAGGAAGGACGCCAGCTGTGATCGTCCATGCTTGCTTTTCCGCCCGACAGAAAGTGAACGGTATTAAATGTGCGGACTGCTAGTAGCTCTGTTTTGTTTCAGGGGCGGCTCTTAAGTTGCCTCGCCGATTGGGGTTTTCCCCATCCCTCGCCACTAAAACTCAACTTGCGATTCCCTCGCCAATAGATACGCGTGAAGAAGTGATCTGAAGAATAGGAGTTTTGAATGCAAAGAGCGGAGTCGTGCGTGGGATGGGCGTTTCGCGTGATACATTGAATGCATAGAGCTCGTTCGCGGCAAGCCCGCCTGGAGTCAGCAGCCAGCTTTCATTGCCGTAGAGATGTAGTGAGTTCCCTCGTGCAGGATCGTATCTGTGTGTGTCAGCCTCGTGTGCGAATGCCTCTGTAAGCAAGGGTAGCAGTAGATCGCGGTGGACGCCCTCGTTCTGGTGGACACTCTCGAAGAAGTTGACCTAGTTAGATGGTTTGAGATGAGCTGAAGCGGAGAATGGCGAGCCATCCAAGGCCAAACCTGGTCGCATGCGCGCTGGCCCACGAAGGCGAACTGGCTCGCCATCGAGGGCGGCTCGAACACGCGCCACCGTGGACCAATGCGCGTACATGTGCCCAAACCAGCGCTTTGCAACAACGGAGGCTCTGCAGATGAAGTTGCTTCAATCCAACCATCGGTTCCCTCACACTCACGAACCCTCGCACGTCGAGCCCTGGAAGTGCGCGACCAGCTCCTCGTCAAACCACCCCGCATCCAGCGTGCCGTATCCAGGGCCCCGAACCCCCGTGCTCTTTAGCCGCACATGGCTGAAAGTTGGAAACATGGATTGGATTCGTAGTGCTTTTTTTGCCGAGTCCAAGGCATATCACCTTCGCTTGTATTTCACGGAACCAAGTCATTTCTTTCCCGATCGATACTGAATATCTGTAATTTACAGTAACTTACAGGGTTCGCCACATTTCCACTCGTCTGCGCTGCGCCAGTCAAGACATGTACGTGACCGATTCCTGCGGGTATTGAATGTCAAGGCGGTGAAATATATGGATGTCCGTATGTTGCTTACTTTTCCTCACGTTCGCTTCTAATAAGCTGTTGAACCTCAGATTGATTGATTACCCAATGTATTAATGGGTGTTTGTATGTTTGCTCCACCCAAACTCAGAAAACGAAAAGAAAGCAATTGGTCAATAAAATCCTAACGATGGAAATGCAGCTGTAGATAAATCAGTTAGGTTTGCAACTCCCTACATACGTTTTACTGCCAAAAGCAAGTCCGCGATGTAGGCTGGGCTCAATGAGTAAACGAACAGAAAGGTCATTTTCGTGGTCTTCTGGATTGTAGGACCTCAGTGTCCGACGCCGTGGCTACCATGATTTTCTTGATTAGGGAATTGCTAAGAAAAAATTTATCTCTGCATAGTAGGGAACAGCGTGAAAGATCATTCAGAGGCCTGGGAAGCGACATGGTGAGCGTTGTCGCGAGGTTCGTTGGTATGTACCTCTGATGTCCCTTGAGGAACGAAAAAGAGAAAGTGGTTACAGAGAAGAGATACAATACAACAATATACTTACCTAATGGTCATCCACTCTTTTTAAACACGCTGATTTTATACGGCGCCGGGAAGATTTCCGTCGAATCCATGCTGCAAATGGAAACCGAACTCGTCCCAGCCGAGCTTGACGTGACGGATGTGCTTGAGGATGTCTCGCTAGACGCGAGCTCACCTATGGGAACGGCTGGTTATGCGGTGACGAACTTGGCCGAAGGACCGGCCCCGGAGGTGCCTGACGCCCCATACGCGTCCTCCCCGAATCTGAAGCCGAGCGCGAACTTGGGCCTGGACCCGAATGCAGTCTCGGTGCCGAGTGTCACGGTCGGCATGTCAACCGACCACGGCGTCCGGACACCCATCAGAGACAAGGCGCCCGTGACACTCGCACTGCGGCCTGTCACGCGCAGACGCATTGTCATTTCGTACGAGCGCGTTGTCGACGAGAAGCTGCCGCTCGTGGTGCCCCGCATTCTGCGGTTTGTGAAAGACGAACAAACCCTCAGAGAGTGTCTCAGAGTAAACTGGTGCTTCATGGGCGCGTCGGCTGCCAGGCTCTACCAGGTTTTATCTCCATTGCAAAAGCCTCCTTTCCCTCGGCCTGATCTCCTGAATTCAGAATGTCGCCCTGTTTGGGGCCCAGGGACACGTCTTGAAGCGGCTGCTTAAGCTCCTCACAAAGGCTGCCGATGAAGAGACCCTTTTGGACTACCGTAGAATTGTACGAAGTCTGGACGCGGGGGACTTGATGCTCGAGGAGCAGGAAGTAACAAAGTACCAAAGCTGGAATCTCATACGTGAAGTCATCCGCCGGTAATTTTCTGAGCTTCACATAATACACAACTCATTCACGCCCTCTTAGCGTCGCACCCAACCTCGAACGTCTCTACCTCGACAGCTCTGACCCCCGCTTCCACGACCCGGACCAAATCCACCCACACACCTGCGGCCTGGACCAGCGCGTCCAATTCAGCCGCCTACGCAACATCACCATCGGACCCGGCTGTCTCGCCTTCCCGGACGCATTCCTCGTGGATCTCCTGCGCCGCTGTCCGCGGGACAGCATCGCGAGCGTGCGTCTGCCCGGATGCGCGCGTGATTGGCCGCGGGAAGGGTTTGAGCTCATTGCGGCACGGGGGGGCAAGGCGTTGCAGGATCTGATTTTGACGCCGCCTGGGTCCTACCCGGCACCAGTGGAGGAGACGATACCTGCGGCAGAAGGCGGTTTGGTTCAATTGGAAGATGGCATGAGGAATGGGATTGCGGTTCGGAGGGGTCCTTTCAAGGGGCAATATGATGCAAAGCAAGCATGGGATTTTGAGACGTTTTGTAGTGGGTTGGAGCTCGTCATTGATTCTTGCCCTGATTTACGGGCATTGGACATTTCAGGCCACACTCAGGGTCTCAAGCCAGGTATAAGTTTTCGTTTGCATCCGAACCGAAGCATGTTTCATTAATGCGAAACATTTAGGACTCATTGACAAGCTGATTACGAAATGTCCCCTTCTAGAAGAGCTGGACATGCCGTGCGGCATCAACGACAGCGTGATGTACGAGCTCCTACTGGCGAAACCCAAACACCTCTGGCGCATCAACGCGTCCTGTCACTGCCACAAGAGCTACCAAGACCTCTTTATAACTCCGGCCGAAGCCGCGGCACATTCCCTCGTGTCGTCCTTCTCCTCCAACTCCACCTCTAGCGCCAACAACGCCTCCTCTGCCCCGCTGATCAAGCTGGCATCCAATGCGAACGCGCCCGGCCTCGTACCGCGCCCGCCCTGCAGCGTGCTCACTGATGCAGTCGTGAAAGCGGTAATTGACGAGATTTTGCCGGGGAAGGTGGGCGCGCTTCTGGAGCTACCCACACACGGGATGCAGGTGCGCAGCGCCAAGTGGGTGCCTATGTTGGCCGTGTTGGAGGAGATTGGGGGTGCCAAGGTGGATTTCCGGGACACGAATGGGGTTTACATTCCGCGGATTGGGGTCAAAGTGGTTGTGCCGAATGGGCGGCTGTTTCTCTCGTGACAGCGTATTATTGCCATTATGATTTTTCATGTGGTGGCTCTCGTCCTCTGTCTATTTTCCTTTTCACGTGAGAGACCAATATTTATTATTCGCGCTTGTTTGGAATGAAAATGAACGGCCAAGCCACAGATTCTGCCAAGTTGGACGCCGCTGTGCGCGCGTCGCTCGCGTCGCACTCTGCCCTGATTGGACAGATGGCTGCGCAGACCGGATCCGAGAACGCGCTCAAGAATCTGTTGCTGCAAACAGGAATCGTGGATCAAGTCGCCGCAAGCGCCGAGGCGAAGCTGGCAACCCACCATCCGAGCCTCGCGAATGCAGAGCCTGGATTGGGAGACAATCAGTACTGCTATCCGTACGGAGGCATTCACGACGAAGAGTTACTGTTCGCTTCCTCTGGTGAGCCCAGAACCGAGCGGCTGTTCGCGGGGGCGCAGCTGGCACCCAACAAACGCTACCTCATGCTCACCATTGCGCGTGGATCCGCCTTTTTGGGCCTGGATGACTTGCGCGAGGTTGTTTGTTTCTTCGGGGGGGCTGTATGCATGAAGGGGGCGCTCATATTGTTTGACAGGACGCGAGGACGTCGCTGGGCCTGCATCTCCTCTACAAACAAAAGCGCTTCGAATCAAAGCTGGTTTCGAGCACGGTTGAGCCTGCGTTTGAGTTTCAGAGGCTCATTGAATTGCATGTGAGTGTTCAGAGCGGATTGCATCAGAACCTCATTGTGGACGCGTTGTGTTCCCAAACCTTCAGTCGGCAGATACCCAGGTCGTCTTGCAATCTCAGGATAAGATTCATATTGTCGTATCACGGGCCCATCATCCATCCGGCATGTTATCCTTGCTTGGTAGGTTGTGCATTCCATCCCTGCCCGTTTCTCAAAACATACACTTTTCGTGGTACCTAGGCACCGCTGAGCTCGATATTCGGGAAGCTTTATGCGGCAGTAGCTCCGGTGCACCGCGACGACCTGCCAAAAAGCAGTTGGAAGTCAAAGAAGCGGGGGAAGACGTGACTGTCGGGATCCTCGAGGTGGTGATGGAAGTTGTGCCGCGCGATGCGGCTTACATTCCCGTCTCATTGGATGAAGTCAATTTTCAGGTGCAATACTAGCTTCTGTTTGCGCTGTCATCGCACATTCTAAAGAGATTGTAGCTCAAGCGCGAACAACGGCAGTTTGATGAAATCAATCGATTGTTTTTCGTGCATGCAAGGCAGTGGTGGAATGACTACCTCCAGATTCGGCCATCTCATGCCCAGGTACCTTGTCCCAGCGGCCACTTTCTTTCCAGTTCCATTCATGCAGACCAAACGTAGCGCCTTGTCAAAATCTTTGCTATTGGTGAAAACGGCGTGAAGCTCCCCGTCACCAATTTTATTTCCCCGATCCGCAGCCGATACATTGATAGCCCGCGCCACGCTGTCCGCTTCGTCTCCCTCCTCAACATTGAGCACACACAGAGTGTCGGTATCTCAAAGTAGCACACCTTTTTCACATGATCTTCCAGTTCCGAGTTCTCTCAATAACCGCGCCTTTTTGGACAGGACCGAAGTGTGGGCCCACCCGCACACTACCTTAACCCTCTCCAAAGCCAACGCGTCCAGCCTCGCCCTCCTCCTAACCAGTCTCCTCGTTGGATTCAGTTCCCCGGCATATACCCTTCTGGGTACCACGCACGCGGCGCTGCCCTGCGCCTGGGTTGCCATTGTGAATCCAGGCGGCGCCGTGGAGCTCATCGACCCGGGGAGCGGGGCGCGCTACAGCGCAGCAAGTGAGGATATGCCTTGGCGAACGTGCGGGTGCATGTTCAACGAGGAAGGGTTTTGGGCCAATGTGGCGGGGACGGATCTGGTGCGGCATGGCAATTTTGACGTGCGCGATGGACGCTGTTGGAAGGCTTTGGGTAGGGATGCGGTCATGTCTATGAAGAGGTGAGATTTGCATCCTAAAGCGGAGGCGATGTGAATTTTTCTGGCCTTTGTTTTAACAGGAACTGGTTTTTTTTGGTTTTGATAGGCCTGTCGCCAATTTCCCCTTGCTGCCCTACATGCCGCCAAAGTACCTGAACACGACGGACTCTGTGGGAACTCTGGACGTGATTCCAGCCATTACGACCTGCGAAATGGACTTGGAGGCCATTCTCAAAAGTCAAATTGCCCTTTTCCGCGACGACCATGACCTTCTCACTGCTTGGGACGACGATTTGTCACATTTACTCGGGCAATGTTTGTGGGGATGCGAGATGGACAAGATGATGCGAAACGGGAAAGGTATTTCAAGCGGGGGAGTTAACAGTGTTGAGTTTCAGGAGGGAGTTAGGAGTAGTATACCAGAGGGACATACTTTCAAGGTAAAGTAATCATTACAGTCTGTGAAAAGATGTTTACGCGTAATACAGGGATTTCCTGTTCACTTCAACACACTCAATCCCCAGCGTATCTTCACTACATTCACAACTACGAAATCATGTCGAAACTTGCTAATGACGCGAGGAGATAAGGTTCGTTTTGGGATTTGTGTAAGGGTGTTTCCCTACGCTGAAAAGTGCGTTGCATGCTGGGTGATGATTGCAGTCCGGTATAGAGCTTATTCTGAATAAAAAAGGGGACAGAATTGATCAGACAAACCCACTGATAAACAAAACAACGACAGCTCCACCAGTATGCCACTATTCTGGAATCGCTGCTCCGGATACAAACGGCTGAACCGGCCAATGACTCTAATACATTGCGTTTTCATCGCCGCATTCCTTGTCATTGCATCGCTGACGGGCCCCCGTCTAACACGACTGGAGCGCACTGGCACAACAGACTCCGCCGCCGAATCCGTGTCCGTCCTCCGCGAGTTCAGGCGCGCTGCTGCTTCGGCGTCGTACCGAAAGCGCTTCTCTGGGCGCGACCCGCCGCCCAACTTTGAAAAGTGGTTTGCGTTCGCGACGCAACGGGGATGTCACACGGACCTGGCCGAATACGCCCAAGTCTACCGCGACCTGGACCCCTTCTTCGAGCGCGGGTCGATTGATCCGGCCACCGTGACCGACTTCAACCTGTCTGCGTTCGGCGTGATTCGCACCGGGTCGTTTGACAGGGGGACATTCACGTACGGCCCACGCGCAATTCTCGACGGTGTCAGCCACCTAATCCCAGTGGATAAGCCGTTCAAATACGCGTACCGTCGCACAGACTACCCCATCGTCCTTCCTGCCACGGACGGCACCACGCACAACTACGCGTCCATGAAAGATGCCATGGATCGCAACGAATGCTTACAATCAGCTCCATCCCAGCACAAGGACGCGCACGGCTTCTACATGGACCCTTTCGAGTTTGAGGTGCAAAACACGCTCGCGCCGCTCTTTTCGCAGGCCAAAACGCCCTGCTTTAAGGACATACTCATGCCCGTGTTTCACCATTCTCAAGCCGTGCGGAAAGTCGAGGACCCCTTTTCGTGGCATCAGAAACGCAATGTCCTCTTTTGGCGTGGGAGCACAACGGGAGGAAGAATTGGAGCTTCTACGCCGTGGCGCAAGTTTCATCGCATGCGGTTACTGACTTGGGAAAAAAGATTTGCGTTACAGAACCCAGAGCGCGTGTTTGACGCGGGGGAAAATGCCACGCCTCCACATGAAGATTTCAGTGTGGATGTGGGAATCAATAGCATCTCTGGAACGTGGCGGCCGGGTCCGAAAAACTATTCAGAGGTTGTGATGCGAGAATATCCGCTCAAAACGGCTGTTTCTTTTGAAACCACGTTGGCATTCAAGTACTTGCTTGTGATTGACGGGAACACGTGGCCAGGAAGACTACAGTACTATCTGGAAACGAACTCAGTGATTCTGTATGCTGGGATATTCATTGACTACTACATGTGGAAGCTGGAGCCTTGGGTGCATTATGTACCCGTTGCAATTGATTTCAGCGACTTGGATGAAAGGATCCAATGGCTCCGGAAGAATGACAAGGCTGCTCGACAAATCAGTTTGAATGCGCAAAAGTTCATCAAAGGTGTAAA
>MU614895.1:0-28895 GCA_025201725.1 Chytriomyces sp. MP71 | reverse complement strand
AATTCTGTGTCATCACTTATTTAGCCAAAGAAGCGCAGCAAGGTTCACAGGATTAAATGAGAGTTGCGGCAAGACTTGGCAAAATGTCAGGACTTGGCAGAGTTTGATTAAAATGCGTGAATTCGATTGAAACGTGTGCCAATCATTCCATTACCTGCCAAAGTCAGAAATTGTCTCATAACACCATTGCACAAGTTGCGTCCCCAGTTAATTTTTGGTCAATGTAGGAGAGTGTTACAATGTGTTTTTAGATCAAATTCCTTCATCCCTTTGTTTCACCATGTTTCATTCTGTCTATTGCTTATGCCTTTGTGAAATGGTGAATGAAAAATATAGAAATTTCCTGATTTAGGAAAAAAGTTAAAACACTAAGATCCTTTACTTTTTTTTGGTCTCTTCTCATTTACAAATTTTGAACATCCTCCTATCTTTCTTTCTGCCAGTCTGTAAGTGTTCATGTTCCTTCACATCTTTCAATGGACTTGGACAATTATTTCTCCTTTTTAACAATTGATACACTATCATGATCCTCTTCTTCCATCTCACTATCAGCAATTTCAAGAGAGTCCACACAATCAGTGATAGTCTGAATGTCAGCATTTGCTTGGGCCTTCTTGTGCGTCCCATCCATCTTGACTATGCACCTGATGTCATCTGGATATGCATCCAACAATTGCATCATGGGAATGTCCAGAATCAACTGAGACAGTCCAGTCCTTTTCATACACAAGACACATTTCCATGGTTCTTTGACATTGTTATTCAATTTCAAATATGTCTTATTTTGGGCAACATTGATTACAACTCTTGCGAAGAACCATAACATCTCACCTGTATGTCAAAGCTTTGCATATGTGTGCAAGTCTTTCCACGACCAGGTGTCTGCATCCTTGTAAGTGAAATTGGACATAAGAAGGAGACAGTTGTATCTGAGGCTATCACATCACTTGGTATCACATTCTTGTTGATGCTTGCAAACCCATTGTTGCAATTTGCTACTAGCTTCTTGCGTAGACTCTCAAATTCATGCTGGGGAGTCCATAAAATTGGCCAGCACCAAAAGTTTGGGGTGACCAGCTGGTTTTTGTTGGATAGAATCCCTATTTCCCTTTGTTAAGAAGGTTAGAATAGGAGTATAAAGACTTTACCCTGTCTGACTGCCTCCTGCTGGTACATTTTCAAAACAATCTCTTGCAGACTCAATCTTGTTAGTCCAATGATTAAGCAATTGACAACACTGTTTGGATTTGTTGGGAAAACAAGAGTGATGTGCACTTTGCCTTCTATGGGCTGTCCTGCATCTTGTATATAATCTGAAATATTAAATGAATCCATATGCATATCAAGAACCCTGGTTTTTGAGTAGAGAGTTCCAATTTTGACAACCACTGCTGTGCCTGGAGGAAGGCCAAAGTTGGAGCTTGTCATTGCTGACAGTGCTTCTATTTGGACAAACAAGTGCACTGTAGCATCCTTAGAGTTTGATGATAGATAATATTGCTTGAGATTGAAGTGTAAGGTATATTGGCGCCCACCACCCAGATTTGGCAACTTCGAATCTGAGCAAAGGTACTGGACAAAGTCATGATTCTTAAGAAAATCTTCTGGAATCTGTTGTCTTTGAAATGGGTCAACTATAAAGCAAAACAGACCCACTGAACTCACGCAAGCCTGGTCAAGAACCCAACATGAGCCCCTGGTGGATCACACACTATTTCAGAGTCTAAATTATTTGCATCAAATTTTTTGGGGCGAGACCTATTGAGAGCCTGATATTTCTTCGGTGTCAAGGATGGTGATGGGGATACAGCAAGAGAAAGATTTGGTGGCAATACAAAGCTCTTATTCTTGGCAAGTGGAGATGACCATAAAGTTGCAGGAGGCGTCGAAGCACCCCGTGCTATAAGTGGATTTCTGAAGTGTGAAGCAATCAAGACAGGTGAAGCATTTGGTGGTGTCTCTGACTCTACTAGTAATTTGGATGCAGGACTGCTCAGGTTCATTTCCACAAAGTGAGCCTTGACTTTGAGCTTCAGGGAGGAAGGGCTTGCGCAAGTTGTAATAGCGGTGTTAATTGTGGATGGAGACGTGTTCACGGTATTGACAGGCATCACAGAAGCAATGGTGTGACAAATGGGGACATATTTTTTGGAAGTTGGTGTTTGGAGTGACGGGATAGTGGCTGTGTTTTCCTTTTCGGACACGGAGAGAGCGTCAGACACAACCCCATTCAAGAGGGCGACAAGGGCACGCGTTGAAGCAATCCACTCCGCTTTGTTGGTGCTGACTCTAAACTTGCGACCGACGCGCGAGCAAATGCATTGGTTGAGTGTGCGTAGCTTGGGTGTTGTCTGTATTTTCAGCCTCGACCAATGTGTGCCTTCATATATACCTGTGGTACAGTGAAGCGGGACAACTCTCCGGCGTTGACACGCGCGACGACCACGTCGAGAGGCAACTTCAAATGGAGACTCGTGTCACGCCAGAAAGAAGCCGAATTCGCCGGTGGCTGATGTCCAGCATTCTCGTTGCGTTGATTTTCGCAGTCAGTATCGCGCTGCTCCGAGACTGGGGCCTGCGCGGGTGGCGGGACGCGAAGGGGACGCGGGCGGCGAGACGACGACGACGACGCGTCCAGACGGAATGCGCGCGCGACGGAGTACGTCGCCGCTTCGCTCTCGCACAGCTCGAGGAGAGCGTCCAGCGCTTGGTGGCGATCCATCGCGGCGTTGGCTGTCCGTGAGACGAATTCTCCGACGCCGGCTCAGAAGAAAAACGCAGACGACCCAAACTAACGGTGCGCAGCCCCGACTCCCCAGCTTCGAGCTTTTGCAGCAGTGCGCTGCACCCAACCCTTATCGCGGTGATCCAGCTTGGATGGAGTGGCCGGCCTAATCCTGGGACTCGCTCCCCCCCCCCTCCCCCCGTCACTGCTCAGGTCTTGTACTTGTCGATCAAAAATGTCTCGCATTCCCGCGCGCCCAAAGAAAGAAGAGCACTTCGCTGTACGTCGCTTCATGGATTGGAGGTCTTTCTCGGTGCTTGCTCATGATATGATTCGTGATTTGGATCACACAGGAGCTTGACGCAATCAAGGCGAAGATTGAGACTTTGCAGAAGAAGATGGTGAGATGAAGGCACTCTGCTTCGTGCATTGACGTCCCTGGGCTATGCCATACCTTCTAATGATCGACGTATTGACACCTTCGACCACACAAAATAGTCTGCTCTGCAGGCAACCATCAACGGGACAGACAACATTAAGGGTACCTACGACTCCAAGATTAAGGAACTTCGAGAGAAGTTGGACGTGCTTGCCAAGGAGCGTAAGCAAGTGAACGACGACAGGAACAAGCACATGGACCGCATCAAGGCCCTTTCTGCCGGCATTAAGAAAAAGGTTTGTTTTACAGTTCTTATAGGGCCTGCGGAAAAGGAAGGAACCTGAAGTGTTGTGAAAGGCGTGGCTACCGTTCACGCTCAGCTCCTAATGTTCCATTTAGAACGATGATGCTAAGAGCGCTAAGGATAGTGCCAAAACAGTGACGGATATTGACGCCAAGATCAAGTTTGTATTCAGTTCGCTTCCAATCAAATGAGTTCTCACACACAAAGAACATAGCAATATGGAGAGCCAAATCAGTTCCGGAAATCTTACCATGAACGAAGAGAAACGTTTGGTTACCGAAATCTCCTCCCTAAAGAAGCAGCGCAAGACTCTCGAATCCGCTCCAGCCGGGAGCGCCGCGTCGACCGTTGAGGCCGACAAGGCTGAAATCGACGCCCTGAAGGCTCAATTGGACTTATTGAAGCCTCGAAAGGACGATATCAACGCTCAGTACGACGTGGTTAAAGCGGACCTCACAACACAGGACGGTGGCAAAAAGAAGGACCTTGACTCCTTCAATGGCCTGCTCACTCAAAAGAAGGCTTTGAAGGCCGAAATTGATGGTCTCTACGAATCTCAGCGTACTCTTCGCGAAGATTTCAAGCGCCGGAATGATGAGTGGTTTGCGGCAACGAAGGCGGAGCGCGAGAAGCGGGACCAAGAGTACAAGGATGCACGTAAGGCAGAGCAGGCGGAGCGCCTCAAGATGGCTGCTGCCCAAAAGCTGGAAGATGCCGAAATCCCCGCTTTCACAGAGGAAATCGCAAACTGCAACACTTTGATTGCATTCCTTTCCCAGTACTCTGCAACTGCCGTTAAGGCGGCCGTTTCTGCCTCCGCTGAAACGGCCTCTGCTTTTGCCGCTACCAACATCCGCAAGGTTGACGATGCTTTGCCTCAGGGAGCTGTTGCATTGAAGAAGAAGGACGACCGTGAGGAGGATTTCTTCATGGGCGGCGGAAAGAAGGGGAAAGGAGCCAAGAAGAGCAATGGCACGACTCCTTCGACTCTCGCGGTAAAGGCATTCAAGGTTGACTTGGCTTCCTTGGACATGTTTTCTAAGTTGCAGCTGGATATTCCTACAAGCGCTGCTGATGTCGATGCATCCATTGCCGCCATCGAAGCTAAGAAGGTCCAGTTTTTGGATGAACAGGCTGCTCAAACTCTTAAGAACAAGGAGGCTGCGCAGGCGGAGGTAGAGCGTCTCCAGAAGTTGGCGGAGGAGAGTGGCGATTTTGAGTCCGCTGCTGCTGAACTGGAGGGAGATGTGGTCGTCGAGAATGCGTAAGCGTAGTGACTATTCATGCTCTGACGAACTCTTTAAGTTTTGGATGATTATTGGGAGCTTCAGGTTGAAAGCTAGGTGAAGGACGAGACAATAAAATCCCTTTTAAATTTTATTCTAATTCTCATGGGTTCTAATTGACGGATCTAGTTGTTATGAACGCAATAGAAGCCAGTATTGACACGATTTGCAGGACAAAGAAGACTTTGAACGAGTAGTTGAGTGCTGAATAACGAAAGCAGCCAATGACAATTTGTGAAATGACTACCCCGAGCAACAGTAAGCCAAAAACAATGCGCCGTGCTTGACCGGTATATCTTCCAAGAACCTCAGCGAAAATGGGAGAAAAGGGTGCACCGAACCCGCCGAAAGTGAACCCGAAGATGCTCGCGCTAACCGTCAGAACAGTCGGAGAGATAGATTCTACCTGAAGAAAAGCCAACAATGCCACCGGAATAAATGATAGAGCTTGAAATGCTATGAGAAAGAAATTGACATTTGGAAAGACGCGAAGTCCGAATGTTGCAAAAATGAATCCAAGCACTTGACCTCCAGAAATCGCGTAAAACTGGATATGA
Organism: Chytriomyces sp. MP71; assembly: GCA_025201725.1. Taxonomy (NCBI): domain Eukaryota; kingdom Fungi; phylum Chytridiomycota; class Chytridiomycetes; order Chytridiales; family Chytriomycetaceae; genus Chytriomyces; species Chytriomyces sp. MP71. Next base: position 23,644 of record MU614895.1, on the reverse strand, counting down.
AGGAGATAAGCAGCCTCTGATGGTTGATAAATAGAATTGACTATTGAGTCTATGTTGACCAAATACACGATGCCGTGTTGCCAAATGAAGCTGAACATCTCGTTGTGGTAACCAAAACGAGAAACCAATTTCATAACCACTCACCTCACGGCTAGGAGCCAAAAAGAAACAGATTTCATCGCCACTGATAGTCCAACATTTTTCTCAAAAGTTGCAATGACTGTGTTTTCGCCCCTATTCGATGCCAGCCCTTGTTGAAACGATTCCATTTCAAGCGAAACGACTTGTTTTCTTTGGCGAGCCATTTCGAGATCATTGACATGCATCCGAAAGTCATCCTCTGATGCATCGTCCACTTCCAAGCTTTGCAAAGAGAATGCGTGGCGTGGCAGCGATGAGACCCCTCCAAACATTAGAACCCCATTAGATGACATTGCTTTGCTGGCTGAATCTTCACCAAAATCAACACTCCATAAGCTTCTGCGTACGGTGGAGACGGGGCTCCTTAAGCTGACACCAAAGTCTGAAATCTCGACCAGTTTGAGGCTGTTGGGAAAATTGGGGCGATCCAACGAATAGAGTCCAAGACTGGCGCCTTCTGCAAAGCTGACAACAGCCGCACCTCCTTTCGATCTTGATTTGATGGTTTGAACATCCTCCGCGAAAGGAAGGCCACCCGCATCCATTGCTGAGCCAGATTGTCCATCCAAGTTCCATAACACACTTGCACCGATACCTATGTCGTCGTCGTCGTCCCCATCATCGTAGGATGTCTCACTCTGGACGGTTGGAGCCCTTGTGGACGCCATGCGGCCCGTTCCCGTTGTGTTTCGCGTTTGAGTAACAGTCACATCATCAGGATATATTCGCGAATGAATCCCAGACGCTTGGGTAGGAGCCATTTCGGGGTTGACAGGGGACATTGCGAAGGCCGCGAGCGCGTTCAGCAGAAAGGCGGAGACAGCGAGCAGAACCAAGAAGTCAGCTTGATTGTTTAAAAATGCAAGAGATTGTATCATAGCGTAGAAACCTGGAGCCAGAGCCAAAGCGAGGCCGAGAGGGACTCTGCGGTCCTGAGTGTGGTTGGATGTGCCAGTTTTCGGCTCGAGAATGGCTCCGAGCAGGACTCCAGAACCGGTGCCTGCGAGGAAGGTGCCGATACACGCGCATGCGAGGGTGGAAGCGCGTATTGCTGCGGTGCCAGACGCAGTGAAAGTGGACGGAGTTTCAGGGGGAAGCGACGTCGCCGCGAGCACCGCAAATCCGAGCCCCGTCGCCGCACCGCCAAACATTACAGACGCACGCACGCCCGCGCGGCTGACCAACCACGCGGTTGTGCCAGACGATGCGATATGGGAAAACAAAAGGATGGCTCGGACAAGAGTCGCGCCAGTGTCGCTTGGCAGCCCAGACGAATACAGGGCCACAGAGAGCGTGCTTCCCGCACTCGCAACAGCCAGGCACAAGCACGCCAGTTCGATGCGTGCGCGAAGAGTGGCTCCCCACAGAGACATTTGTCAGTTTCCCCCACCTCTTGCAATCTCTCTCGGCCACGCATCTCCACCGCCTCTTTTTTGGTTTCTGTCTTGAACAGAAGGAAGGTCAAATGACGTTTATTGATGTTTCAGCTAGTTATAGTCAATGAGGTCTTCCTGCATTCCTTCCTCATCCCGATCGCTCATTCTTCTTTCTCTTTTACGTGTCTTTCAACCTCAACAGTTTCCGCAACCAGCACAGCAGCCCAAAACAAAACCAGACCGCCTACTGGCGCTCCTACCATCAAAATATTAACTGCAGCTTGCTCATAAGATCCAAACACGCTGGCGGCCGCTCCAGTTTGGGTCAAGTAATGCATTACCAAGGGCCAAACTAATCCCAAGCGGAAGGATTCGTAAATCTTAACCTTCTTGTTGCCGTCGAACACCATGCCAATTGTGCACAGGGTGAACACGCAAAATGCAGTTGCCAGAACAACGACCATCGTTGACAAAGTGGACAGCTGGAACTGAACAAACATTTGAAGAAGGATCAGGAAAATAAAATTGATGATCACATGTGCGGTGAGCAGAACCGTTCCTTGTGTATTTTTGTTTCCAGTAGCCATTCCAAACATTTCAGGGTTGTAATAACCGATTTCTGCTTTCGGGTTCTTGAACAGGTTTGGAACTTCTGGAATGTCGGCAGGATTACCCAAACGCAGATCTGGTTGCTCTGGAGTCCAGCCAGGGCCCATAAAGACGCGACAGAAGGCTTCAGATACACTCTTTGAGTGCCAAACGGCTTTCCAGATGGCAATGTGTTGGTGCATTTGGATTGTAATGGGATCAAATGTGTTGATGTTGTGAGTAACTCCGTATAAAACTTGATCATCGTCATGCTCCGACTCGTAAGTCCCAAACATAATATCCCAAATGATGAGCACTCCGGCATAGTTTTTATCAATGCAATATGGATTTCTCCCGTGGTGTACTCGATGCGAGCTTGGCGTGTTGATGATAAGCTCCAAGAATCCAATAGACGGTACAACCTCCGTGTGAATCCAAAATTGAAATAGCAGATTCAACATACGATGAACTGCATAAAAGGGAGGCGGTAGACCCAGCAAGGCCATGGGCATATTAAACACCCAAGTAAAGAAGCCTTGAGTAAAAGATTGACGAAGCGCAGTTGAAAGGTTGTAATCCTGGGAATTGTGGTGGGCTGTGCTACATGTGTTACTTTCGTCGGCGACTCAGAATTCAAAATTCAAGGGAGATGGAGATGAAACTCAACTGACATGCGAGGCCCAACCAATGTTCAGCTCATGAGCCCCACGATGCGCCCAGTAGTAAGCAAAGTCTACTCCAAGGAAGGCAAGAAGCCAGACCCAAAGTTCGGCCTTTCCCTCAAAATGGAACAACGCGAAATTCGAATAAAGCCACACATACGCCGCCAATTCAAAATCGCCCGTTATCAAGTGCGACATTTGTTGAACGATGCCTGCACCTACAGAACCGATCGTGTCATTCAAGCGAGGAAACTTGGGGGCACGCTGGGATCCCGTCAAGTTGAGCCAGAGTATAACCCCCATTTCCAAGAGTAAGAAGCCAATAAAGATAGGCTGCGCCTTCAGTACGTAATTTGGAACTTCCTCCAAGCTTCGGAATGAGGTTGAATACGGGTCAACGACGTAAAACATGCGCAGAAAACCGGCGATTGCTTCGTTCATGTCTTGAGAGGGCAACAGTGGGCCTTTCAAGCTCTTCGCGCTGTTTGGAGGGTGAGACTCGGAAAGAGGCAAGGGCTGAAACTGACCAGACTCCTTGAATCACGGTTGCACCGTAGAGTCCCAGAAAGGCGAGCGCCAGTTGACCTTGGACCAAGCCGACCATTGTTTGAAAACACGATTTTCTCAACGAATTTTGAATTGCCAGGCCAACTCACTGACTGTGCTTCTGTGCCAACCAAAACTTTTCAAAATTCAATATTAACTTACTGGAGTTTTTTATGAAATCATGAGCCAGTTTTAGAAAACAAAGGGGACGTTCTAGAACTTTAAATTTGCTAGATCACATGTCCAACTCCCTATCCGATTATGAAGTATTCGATGCGATTGGCAAGGGAGGTTTCGGAACGGTCCGGTTAGCCAGGCACATCAAGAGTTTTCGTAGAGTGGCCATCAAAATAGTCGACAAAGACGAGATGGTGAATGCTGGACATACGATGCAGCTGCGCCTAGAAATCCGTTTCCTCAAACTCCTTAATCATCCTAACATCGTTAAACTTCTCGACGTAATCGAAACACCGATGCGCATTTCAATGGTGATGGAATTTGGAGGGATACACTTGAAGGAATACGTCCTCGCCAACGTCAAAGTAATGGAACATGAGGCCCGTGAAATCTTCAGATCGATTGTGAAAGCTTTGAATTATCTCCACGCTCATTGTATCGTTCATCGGGATGTGAAGCCTCGTCAGTGCACCGAATACTTTTGATTTTACAGACCCGTTACTGATCCACGAATCACAGAGAACATTTTGATCGATACAAATCGAAATGTGAAATTAATAGACTTTGGTCTGGCTTCATATTTTGTCCATAATTCTTTCCTTGCTGCGGCATGTGGTTCTTTGCAATATTGCGCCCCAGAACTATTGGAACGTAAGAACTACTGCGGACCCGAAGTGGATACTTGGAGTCTTGGAGTGGTGCTTTACTTCATGTTATGTGGCCGCTTACCTTTTGATGTGAGTCCAGTTGACTGTCAAAATGCACTTGTAATAGAAAGGTAAAACAGGATGCAAACCGAGGTCGTTTGCAAGAGAAGATTATCGAAGGGTCTTATAAAACCCCAGAACTCCTTTCATCAGATGCAGTTCATTTACTTAGTCGCTTAATGGATACGAATATGTCAACAAGATCGACTCTCGAAGAGGTTGGACAGCACCGATGGACAAACGGGGATGGTTTCTTTCTCCCCATCAAGACGATATCAATTCATCGTAGGCATTTAAAGGCCAGTTCTTTGGATTTCGGTATTGTTAGCAGGCTGATTGCATTTGGCTTCGAGCAATCAGAAATCACAAACGCGTTCAACTCCTCAAATTCTGATGGCCATCCTATTTGTGCCACATACATCTTGCTCAAAGATTTAATAGACAGGGAGAAGGGAAAAAAGGTTTTGGTTGGGATCAGGAATACTGATGATCAAAACACTGTCACTCAGATCGAAGTTTTTGATGCGGATTGGACTCCTAAATTTGAATGCGGGCAAATGTATGAAAGAGGACCAAATTTAGACATCGTATCTTCTACAGCAACGCTTTGCGAATAAACCAGAACTCCTTTGTTCGAAAATCTGGGAAAATCCCGCAACAAAGGAATTTCTCAACAGATAGCTAATGGAGGACGTAACTCCTACTCCCATTCCGTTCGATAACGAGGTTATAGTCTCAAATTATCGTTTGGAAAAAACTATCGGTCAAGGGACATATGGAAAGGTGAAGCTTGGAACGCACATCACGACAGGCGAACAAGTTGAGGGTCATCATTTCGCCTGTCGTAGCAAACTCATCCCTCTGTCTGTAGGCCGCAGTCAAGGTCATTGAAAAGGCTCAAATCAAGTCCTCCAAGCAAGTTGCGCGACTCCAGCGAGAAATCCGTTTTTTGAAACTTCTTCACCATCCACATATTGTCAAAGTATACGACGTTATTGAAACCGACGATTTTATTTACATTATCATGGAATACGCTGTTGGTGGCGAGCTTTTTGATTACATTGTTGCAAACAAACGCGTCAAGGAAAGGGAAGCGCGTGCATTCTTTCGAATGGTTCTCAGCGCTATAGATTATTGCCACAAGGTGAGAAAATTACTGCGAGACGCCATAACAAATTGAATTACAGAATGCCGTTATTCACAGAGATTTAAAGCCAGGTTGCCAGCAACCAATAAGTCTTCATTGAAACTTACTGATTCTTATCCAAACAGAAAATCTTCTGTTGGACTCTCAAAAAACAATCAAAATAATTGATTTTGGTTTTGGAAATAATTATAGACTGGACTCTCAGTTGGATACGTTTTGCGGGTAAGTGTTCATTTGCTACGAAATCGACGTTATAGACAACATCATCGTTTAGATCCCCTTTTTATGCCGCGCCAGAAATGATTCTAGGAAAAAAATACATCGGTCCTGAGGTTGATGTATGGAGTCTAGGTGTTATTCTCTTCGCGCTCCTCTGTGGGCACCTCCCGTTCGATGTGAGTTCTGGTATCCCATGCACTTGTACCCCTGACACCTTCACAGGACGATAATATGAAGGAATTGTATAAAAAAATAGCAAGTGGCGTGTACAAATGCCCCGAATACGTTCCAGCAGGTAGAATTTCATGCTCTTCACCTCTTTAATAACTTTCTTTTTTCAGGAGCTCGCCATTTGATCAATCGATTAATACAAGTGGATCCAAAACAGCGAGCTCAACTGCAGGAAGTTATTAACCATCCTTGGGTAAATGAGGGCTATGACTCCCAACCCCCAAGTTACCTTCCAAACCGGCCAAAGGAGCTTCATCCGAACGATTTGTCGAAAGATATTGTTAAGCGATTGCTCGCGTTTGGATATAAGGAAGAGGAAATTATCAAGGCATTCAAGGCAGATCGATTATTTGGGAGTACGGATAAGCCTGATGCTATCAAAGCCACCTATTTTCTCTTGGTTGAAATGCTTCAGCGGGAAGAGACTAAAGCTCGGTATCAAAGAAGACTTGCAGCCTTGGCTCATAGGGCGTCGCTTTCATCAATACCTGCTGAGGAGTCTTCGCAGGCGAATGAGCGAACGTCGCAGGTATCTTTAAGCGAAGGCTCAGATATTGCCGATTCAAATGCCTCATATACACCACCGAGCGGTAATTCAAGTATGTCGATTGCGCCATCCACCGTGCTGCCAATGATGCAAAGGGACAAGGACGGGGCTCATGGGCACTCAAAGTGGTGGATCCCTTTGCAAGACCGTGTTGGGCAGGCCTCAAACCGATCATCCACAGCCACTTACGCTGAAAGTCGATTGAGTTCAACAGCCGCGAAACCATCGACAGAACGCAGGTCTTCGAACTGGTTTTCCACCGCGCGTGACTTGGAACCTGAAGTTTCTCAAATCAAGCCGCAAAAACGTTCATCTATCTCGACAAGGACAACTGTTTGCGAAAGACCTGATTTTCAGAGCATTGCAGCTACCAAAATTGATACCAACGCTCTAGAATCTGAGCGCCAGAATCGTCCTCATTCACAACCGACATCTCTTCAACCGACCAGCACGAGTTTTGATGCGAATTACGATCTTCAAACAAATACATCATCCCCGATGAGTATTGACACTGACTTTTGCTGGAATATGCGTTCGCATTCTCCCGCCACCCCACCAGGTATACCGCATTCTCTAAATAATTCGATACCTCGAGCACCACAGCCAGTGATGCATGATTTGATCAAAATTTTGAATTCATGTGGCCAAGGGTTGCGGTTTTGGCCAGATTCAACCAAGGGATCCACCTCCGATGCCGGGAAACGTGGTTGGGATGGTTGCAGTGTCATTTGTGAAATGCAAGTTCACATTTTCCTGGAGAATAGACCACCAGCTATTCCTCTAACAAATCCTTCCAAAAGCATTTTCAATCCAGTTCCCGCAAAATTTGGGAATTGGTTTTCCGCAAACTCGGAGATGGTTACAGGAGTGTCAAGTCTTTCGCTGTGTAGCAAGCCTACAATCGAGGCAGACCCGCGCAATATGGCGTCCGGGAGCGATAGTCATTTTGTGACATTTCGAATCGAAGTATTGCAAGGAGAGTTTCCTCATGAGAGCAGGCTAGAATTTACGCGGCTTAGCGGTGACTCAAAATATTATAAACTGTGTTGCCAAAAGTTACTTATGTTGCTTTATGCCACTTATGCCTAATTCTTCAATAAATGTGATTTTTACTCGATCCGCATTGATTTTTCACCCTCGTTGGGTCTCGGATGTGGATTCGCAGATATGCCGCTGCGTCTTTGAGTGCAATGGGGTGCAGGACACGATATGTGACTCGTTGGCATTCGAAATCACTTCCAATAATGCGCGACTTTGACGTCGGCGCGTCTTTCCATTTGACAACGTCGCCCCAGCCCGGCTGGAAGCCACCTCAGAACCAACCGCTTCCTCCCCCGTTTTCCAAAGAACGAGAAGTGGAGTTGGATCCAACCGGATTCACCGCTGGACACATGTACAAGTTTCTGATTAGCGCAGTTGTGAGAAGCTCCGATAATTGTCAGTTTATTCCGATACACTCATCATCTGTGTAGGTTCCTCGTCCAATCGCTCTCATTTCGACTGTATCCAAGGAAGCGGGCGGACCGACAAACATCGCACCCTTTTCTTATTTCACGATAGCGTGCCACGACCCCCCTACGATCATGGTCTCCATCAATTATTCCAGAGGACAGCCAAAAGATACGCTTAAGAATATCGAGGAAACGGGAGAATTCGTCGTGAATTCCTTCAATGAGGTTTGCTCCAGTTTCACTTGCGCAGCGGGTTTTTAAGACCCCCAACGACAGCATTTAGTTGAATCTGCGAATCACTGCTCTGTTCCGGTTCCATACAACGTGGAAGAGAATATTCTTTCTGGCCTGACGTTAGTTCCTTCCAAACACGTCAAGGCGCCCCGCTGTTTAGAGTCACTTGTTTCTCTTGAATGCAAGCTTACCCACTGTCACTACATCAAGAATGATGATGAAGAGATCGCAACTGGTGTTGTGTTTGGCCGCATCGTTGGAATTGTCGCGAAGAAAGAGGTCATCGACAACGAAACCAAGGTGGTCAACATGGAAGTGTTCAAGCCAGTTTCTAGGCTTGGAGGCAACATGTATGGACGCACTGTGTCTGGCTTTGAAATTGCGAGACCAACAGCTTAAAATCAAACATTTCTATGTTGGGACAGATAAAGACCAGGAAAGAAATGACTTATAAAATTCAATCATACCCTGTGGAACAATGGGTAAATCCAGTATTCCATTTACAGTGTAGGCACGGAGAAAGAGGGGACTTGGAATCAACAGCAGGAACATTGTCGTTACCCAGGAAATCAAGTTACCAAAGTATCCAAATTTAGATAATGACTGCAGGATGGGAGTCTGGGCCAAGCAAAGGAACCCTTGGAGCAAGAAAAACATCGTGTTTTCACCAAACACTGGCACACCCATGAAGAAAAAGACAATATACTCGTGCAACAGGCCACTGAATAAAAACCCTGCCATGAGTGCAAGAGCCATATGTACAGGATTGTGTTGTGTTACAGTCTGTGTTGGGGAAACTATGATGCTTGCGTCACTTTGAGATGGGTTGTCATCAGCCATGTTGCTCAACAGAGCTTCTTCAGATTTCAAAAACCAGGATTTACAGAGTTCCAGTGTTGGCTTGAAAGCAAGGGTGTGAATAAACTCCTTGATGATAAGGTTCCACCTGTTCGACCACTTCTCAGGGTCATCCTGTGTTAGCTCAAAGATTACGACTGAATGCACTCACGAAATCTCTCAATGAAGTAGCTATATAAGGCTTATTAAAGATGGGAGCATAGGGTGCATCAAGTACCAGCACAAAAGCAAACAATGGAGCAAAGCTAAGCTCCAAACAACAGAGGAGCATGATTGCATAAATCAAGCAATTCCCCAATTGACTAATGTTAATTGGAGATACCAAGCCTGACAGATTCTGCAAGGGGAACACGTCAAAGTAAGCCTTTGTGAATCCGTAAGCTGCCCACGTCGCAATCCACTTGAATCCCAAACTGAGGTAAAAATGCACATTTCTGTCTTTTGGATATACAATGCCATACTTCTTGGATGCTCTTGGATCTTGCAACTCGCACCCACGATGTACGCGAAGCGGCCGATTGTCTGATGTGAGCAGAAACTCAACGTAGTCCCAGAAACTCCACGTCTTGATGCATGAACTATTGGAATTAGATTAGAATGGTAGAGCCAGAAATAGAATGTCTCACCTGTCTTTGGTCGCTATTTCCCAGGACTTCAACACGAAGAATATGCGGCAGAAGGCCTGAATCAAGGTGCTCGCAGCGAATTCGGAGCATTCAAAGTAAAACGGGAATGTGAAGAATAGAAAGGAGGCTAGAAGGCTGACAGATGCGTTCGAGAGTTGCGATCGTTTGAGCAGCCGAAAGTGGAGGGTTGGCAGCAACCCGAACACCATCGTCTGTGCTTGTCACAGTCAGGTTGATGCGGGGGGGGAGGCGGGTGCGCCGTGCGAGACTCACGAGACACAGCCAGTAGGGGATGATGGCAGGTGGCATTTTGTTGAGGAGCGAAATTCTCTCTGGTGCCCAAACGGATGCTGCGCTGCTGCTCTGCGACGGGAACCGCGCTGCGCCACGGCGGCGTGCGGCTGCTGGCGAACCGGGTTGCGGCGAGTGCCGCCGCCACCGCGTTGATTGGAGGCGTCGCTGCGCGCGGTCTGCGCACGTCGCCGCCGCCCTCGACGCCACCACCGTCGCTGCCGCTGGAAAGCGCTGTCGTTGCAAAGAAGCCGCCGTCAAAGCCGCGGCTGCAGCGGAAGGCGCCACTGGTGTTGGTGCGTGTCCTGCGCCCTCGTCGCATCAATGGTAACATCCGAAATCAGACGACTGCAGCTGTGGCAAGGCTCAAAGAACTCTACTCGGATCCAGCTAACCCAAGGCTGCTTAAGGTACCGTATCGCGTTTCTACCCATTGGCTGATGTGCTTTCTGATGCGATCCGATCCCAGGTCGGAACGCGAAAGAAGGGATGCTCCGGCCAAACATATTCGCTCGAATACGTCACAACACAACCATCGAAATTGGACGAAATCGTAGAGCAGGACGGCGTACGCGTCCTGATTGACTCGAAAGCGCTCTTTTCCCTCATCGGCAGCGAAATGGACTACCAGCAGGATGAACTGAGCAGTTCATTTGTCTTCAATAACCCCAATGTGAAGGAAATGTGTGGATGTGGGGAGTCGTTTATGGTGTAAAGGCCTCGTTCATTTTATGAAAAAAGCTCAACTAAATGCAAGTTATGTTCTTTCGGATGGCAAATCGAAGGAGGGACAAGATTGAAGTGGTTGCATGCGTCGTATATGCAATGGAGTCGGGGTATTTTTCGTCTGAATCAGCTTGCACACATTTGCCTTTTTTTCTTTGGATCGAAACCACTCGCGAAATCTACCATCGAGCATGTCTGGCCTGCAAAAGTACGTGTCCCGTCCACACTGCCCCCCGCAATCGTGCTTCATCCCCGTGTATGCTCTATATGCTCCGCAGCCGTACGCTACAGCTGTGCTCGCTCGTGCTTTGGAACCGCAGTTGTGCATATGTGTCTAACGGTCTACTTTCCGCAGCAAAGCCTCATCGCCAAGGACCCCTTTGCCGACATTGGAGACGGGAATGAGCTAGACGTGCAGCAGGGGTACATCCGTGAGTGTCCAACTGCTGCTCATGCGGCTCTCCATCTGAATCATTTGCACCGAGACGTGATGATCTTAACAAATACACACTGAAAATCCTGAGTGGCTCGTGCGGGAAACTCGTTTTGAGGTTCCCCCCACACTGATTTTTAAATAGTCATAGTTACACTGATCTCTTGACCCTTTTTACTCTGCTTGCATCGCCTTGACAAGGAACTCACCTCGCTCCTTTTCCAAAATAGACATCCGTATTCAGCAACGCAACGGTCGTAAGACTTTGACGACAGTGCAAGGCCTAGCGGACGAAATCGACCCCAAGAAGGTGCTTAAGGCCTTCAAGAAGGATTTTGCCTGCAACGGGAACATCATTGAAGATGAGGAGCACGGAGAATGTATCCAGCTGCAAGGAGACCAGAGATCCAAGGTTTTGCAGTTCCTTGTGGAGCAGGATATTTCAACAAAGGACAAGATCAAGGTTCACGGTTTCTGAACTTGTCTCTCGTTGTCATCTGTGCTTTTTGCGTATTAGAACGGGGCCGGTTTCCCCATTTCCGTTCTCGCTTTTTCCTTCAGTTCTTCGTTTTTTTGTAATATTATGAAGTCCTTTGCATTGACTTCGAACTGTTTTGAGAATTGGATCGAACTGACATGCTGGTTCAACACACTCGTGAGGAACTACAGAAGCTGGGCGGCGGTGTCACACCATACAGGAAAGCGAACTCGTGAAAACTCTGCTCGCAGACACCGCCCTCCTACCATTCACCCCACAAGCGCCAAACACCAACAATCTCACACCTCAGTCACGTGATAAGTACTTCTGGCCGCGATCGCACATTCGCAAGTGGCCGCATTCAAATGATCGGTAAGCCTAAACACCAAGGACTCATGATAGCACAAACTCTGGCCGCCGGTCTGAGACACTTTTGAGTCACATGATGAACCCACCCAACCTGCAACCCTCACGTGATTCTATTCATCCGAAACCTTCCAACTTATCAACATCACTAGCCTGCCTTCTTCAATGATGACAGCCTTCAACCTCTACTTGCGCTCACATGCCAACGCCTGCGTCCATGCCCATATGTGTAGTGCCTGCTCACTGTTACGAGAAGCCTACCGCTGTCATCGGAGTCAAGCCTCTCCCCTTGGAATCACTGGACTGCTTGTCAGGAACAGCGTAATCAGTTGTTTGATGCAGAGAAAACAAAATACACAAGTCCGGCAACAAGCCCATGCCACAGGGAAAAGGGTGGATGCGCGGCTGAGGGGGGTGATAAAGAGATATTGTATACGAACAGAGTTGACGGAGGAAACTATCACCCCATATAATGGAAACAAAACGTAATCTTCAGCAACTTTTACCTACAGAAGTTGGTCAAACAACATAACTATTTGAATCCAATTATAACGCCATCAAATATGATGCAAAATATTTATGTATAGGCAGATCTAGAGCAAAGCTTCTGCATTGCCATCATTCAGCCCACCAAGTTCCAGGTCCGCGTCCGGCAGGCTGAGGTGCGGAACATTTGGACTCGATGATCTTTGTACGCGCGGACGATATTATCTGGCAAGTTTGAAGGAGACAACCTAGAGCGTCAAAAAGTGGTTCCTGAACTAGTAGTGGGACAAATTCGCTAACCATGAAGCCTTGGACGAGCACGCGGGCGCAATCAAGGTCGTGTACGCGAATGGAATAACTCACTCTTTTGCTTGAATTAACTATAATTATCTCTTTGCTTGTTAAATGTGAGTGCTCATTGGAAAACCCGCTAAATTCATTGTCTAAACGAACACAAAACAAAATAATCAAATTAACTTACTTTGACGAAAAGAACAGGAAGGAATATCGTACGGTACACGAAACAGATCCACTCCATCATCCCCAATAAGAATACCCCGCCAAGAGAACTTCTTCCCACATCCGATAGAGCTCTCTCCGAAATTCAATGTAAAACGCAGGTCCTTTCACTCGCACATGCTTGCTGTCCATCTCGTCCCGTGGCAGCAGGCTCAATCGCCTTAGCTCGGAGTAATTGTCGAAAAAGTATACGAATGGCTCAAACTCTGGGGAATAGTAGTCCACGTAGCGCGCCCACTCGAGGTCATAGACAGTCACTTGCGAGGAGTTGGGAGAGAAGACGTGCAGGATATGTGGGCTGAAGATGGGCATTTGGTGCAGGCCCGACTTTGGGTCAAGAACGCGTTGTCAGAGTGAATAACAACGACACAAGTAGGAACAAGATGAATGCACACCTGGCCGAGCTCCATCACAAACCGCGCCGAGGGCATCAGTAATGGCACACCCGCCGCCACATTTTCATAAAACTTCATTGTGGAATATTGATATGGAATGTCCACGAAGCCCTTGAATTGAAGCAGGTTGTGCGGACCACCATAGTGATGCCCGAACGGAATCATGGACATGTTGATGCCTTCTTCTTCGCGTAGGTATCCATAAATGTGCGTCTTGTGCCATTGAGCTGCGAGAACGTTGGGATCGGGTTTCGGCTGCGTGCATGAGATTCAGCTGCAATTTAAAAGCCGAAACCACGTCGTTCATCCCTTCCTTCGATTCGAATGGACGCATAATAAGGGATGAAGAGACATACCAAATCACCGGGATATCCATAGTAATCCGTCAGTCCTAATGGTCGAATGACTTTAAGCTCCGGCACAGGCATTCCTAGCTTAAACTCGAAATATTTGGCATCGGCAATGTTGTTTGCAAGAAAGAGCAGCTTGCCCTTCAGGAGGGTGCGCGAGAGCCGCACGAGCCTACGAAACATTTCATAGTACTCTTCGCGGTCTACCGAGTCCTCAATGTCCCAATCGAACCGATTCGTCATTTCGACGATGATGCGCTGGGCTTGACATCGTCTTGCAGGGTTATCCTCGAGTAAAGAAGCGAGGATGGCGCGGCCGTGCGGTATAGTATCGCCCAGAATCACAACATCGTATCGAGAGCAGATAAAATCGACGTGACCACTGTTGATGACGGCACGAGCATGAGAGGCAGACATGCCGTACCCTGAGATCTGGTCTGGGCTGAAGATGTCGAGGACCAGCGATTTGTGATTGAAGTGGCGGAAAACGTAAATCATGTTTCGCTCGCATCCGCCGTGTGTGTTGTAATAGACTGCCTTGAGCCGAGGTTTTTTTCCGGGCCCTATTTACGGTGTTTAAGGCTTGAGAGGATGCGTACGAGAGACGACGTACCCAGATCGTTCCAACCCTTCCTGATGATACACCAGGGCGCAGCCCTGTTGCAAGCTGGCCGTCCATTGACACCAGGTCCCCAATCTATTTTGGGTCCCCTCTCGTAGCCGTAGTCGTCGTCGTACGTCGGGGGCATTGGGGCGGGACTGTTGCTGTTTGAGCGGCCCTTTGCGAGCGAGAGGAAGAGCCAGAGCAGAAAAGACGCGATGAGAAGCGATGCGAGAGCGTGTTTCTGCACGCGTGTGAGGCGAGCGACGGTGCGTTCGATGGTTGCCGATGCGGTGCGAAGCGATGCGAGCACGGCTGCCATGCGCGGGTCCTGCATCAGCACGCTCTTGACATGGCTGAGAGTGCCTGTGAGGCTGTTCGCGGTGGCCGACGCATGGCCCGCGCTGAGGTGGCTCGACGAGGAGTGGCCCTTCGCCTCGCTGTCAGACGTGTCACTGCGAGCGCTGTGCGGAACTTCCTCCTCCTTCAACGGGACAGCGTAATGTGCGTGTGCATTCCCGTGTATTGGAATCTCAAAGCTGCTGCTCCGTCGGGACCCTCCGCTCCCTCCACCGCCACCGGCCCCGCCGCTCGGAGGCATCAGAAGCATGTCGGATACATGGCTGTTGCGGCGCGCGTGGAGCTTGCTCTCCCCTGGGCCAAGAAATACCCCGGATGACATCAATTGAGTTGCCGTTTCCAGGTTCCAAGAATAACCAACCGTCCTCTTCTCCTTCTCAGACTCTATTAGCTTTATTTCACATGGCTACACACTACTGTCTCACGAGAAGCAATGCACAAAGAAGGAGGGAAGACGAAAAAAACAACACAAGGAGCAACAGTAACGAACAGAACCGCGATAACGACCACCCAAACTAAACACCATGCTCCAAACGCTATCTCCTTCCTCGCCCCTCATAAGGACTCTATCAGAATTAAACAAAGGTCACCGCTGAAACAACCTAGACTGTTACAGCTGCATCATGATCTTGGCACCACCTTCAGGTGAAGTTTGGTATGTATACCCCATATCCCGAAACAGCTCCAACCAGCTCCCCAAAATCTCTTCCCGATATCGCGCATAAAAGACCGGACCCTCCGTCCTTACGTTTTTGAAATCAAGCTCTGCAGGTGTCTGCTCGCTCATGGCCACGAGCTCTTCAAAGGAGTCAATGTGGTACACGTACGGCGCAAATTCAGGTGCGTAGTAATCCATATAGGCTGACCAAGCCGGGAATTCGGGTAAGTGCTTGAAGGGAATCGTGTCGGGAGTCACAGGAAACTTTTGGAGCGTGTATGGGTCGAGCATGCGGTGGACTCCAGTCTACAATCACAACTGTTTTAGCTATCTTCCGTTGTCACGAACAAAATCACGCATGCTCACGTCGTAAAGTTCCTCCAAGAAACGAGGCGTAGGGATAATCATGGGGATCCCAAACGCAATGTTCTCGTACAGCTTCATCGTCGAGTATTCATATGGAATGTCAATGAAGGCCTTGAACCGGAGCAGGTTTTTAGGTCCACCGTATTTATGGCCAAAGGGGAACACGGCCAAGGGGATATTGTACTGTCTCTCCAAGACATTGTACACTGTTGAATAGTGCTGACGCGCGGCAAACAGGTTTGTGTCGGGTTCGGGCTAGTTGATTAAAACGTATGATTAAATTTTTTGAACGGTATCACATGCGATAGGATAACGCAACAAAGTTCTCACCAAATCCAGAGGATACGGATACTCTGGTGCAACACCCAATGGGCGCAACACCCTCACCATGGGCATACTAACCCCGACCTTGTGCTCCAACCACGCCTTCTCGACGTTGTTGTTCGCCACCCAAAACAGCTTCTCTTTCAGCGTCGTCTTGCTCAGCTGCACAAGCTCACTGATGGTGTTGTAGTACGCCCCCTTGTCCACAATATCCCAATCAAACCGGTTTGTCATCTCCACAACAATCTTGCTTCGACATTGCTTCATGGGATCCTTCTCCAGCAGGCTCTCTAGCAATGCACGGCCGTGCGGGATTGTGTCTCCAATGATGATGATGTCGTAGCGCGAGCAGACGTAATCAACGTGCCCGCTCTCAATCAAGTACCGCGCATGAGCCGCGTCCATGCCGTATCCGGCCACCTGTTTCGGGTTGAAGAGGTCCACTTTGACGCCCAGGCTGCGCATAACGCCGCGCATATTCTGGTTGCAACCGCCGTGTGTGTTGTAATAGAGGACAGTGGGGTGTACAGGCATGGCGATCGCTTCAAGGTTGTCGTCGGGTATGATAAGGCCTAATTTTAACAGTAAAAGTGAGAAGAATGAAGATTGGATAGGGATTTTGCGTTTTGGAGGGAGGGAGCAGAGGGTGAAACAATGTGACCAGGGGTCCAAGGGTCGAACACTCACAGCTTGCCGAGTTGTGGTGACATACTGGCCGCCACTCGCTTGCACCTCTGGATCTAGCAAAGAGGACCAAGAGCAGGGACAGGGTGACGAAGGCGACCAGCAGCTGCGCGCGCAGCCTCCTCCAGCCAAAGAAGACTGGAAACATGGGCTGGGCGAGCGGCATCTTGTCACGCATCTTTGCTGGAATGGATGCGTACATTCTGTAAGCTGCGAGGAAAGACCATGGCGAGCAGGGCGCGAGAGCGTGGGCAGAGTCGCTGTCCTCTGCGTCCCGGAGCGGATGGCTGCCAGCACCGCTGGAGGACGACGACGATCCCGATCCCATTCCAAGCACAGAACTCCGCCGTCCGCTGCCGCCCACGCTGCTGCTCGAGGCTGAGTACATCGCCGCGAGCCCCTCCTCGATAGCGGCCTCTTGCTCCGCAGTGTACAGCACACTGCCGCCTGTGCGCCCCTCGCCACCGCTGCTGTGGATCCGGAACGGTGCTAGCGGCCGCAGCAGAGGGAATGCAGGCACTGGACTCGGGCTCGCTGGGGATGCCGGGCGCTTGCTCATGGAAATGATGTTGGCGGTTTTGGGTGCAAATTGGGACTGGAAAATCTCACTCGGTTGTGCCGCCTCAAAAAGCAATTTCCACCTTTTTTGACCGCAGCGACGTGCACGCTGTGCACACTGCAGAGTGCTGCCGAGGGGACGCGATGCACCATCCATGCGTGTGCGCCCAGGCTCGGGTCTGGCGAAGACACCCGAAAACAAGAATTTGCCCGCTGAACATACACACTCACTCGGAAAAAGACTGAGATTTCATCCAGGCTACAGAGCTGTTGTGAATGCACAAGCACCCGTCGCAGGATGTCCATCCACAATAAAATCACAACAACCCGTCTAGCCAACCCTTTCTTTTTAAATAATCGTGAATGAACAAGAAGCAAAGAACAACAAATCGTATCGCATATCTTACGATTTTTTTCCCACTTCAACTCTGCCTGCTCCGCCGGCCCGTACTTTGACCGCCGTGAAACCCATATCTCGGAACATTTCAGCCCAGCTTTGTAAGATCTCATCCCGATACGCGTTGTAAAAGATAGGGCCCTTCACGGATACATTTTTCCAATCGAGATCCTGACGCGTGAAATCCCGCATATTCTGCAGCTCGACAAACGAATCAAAGTAATACACGTAAGGTGCAAAGAGCGGGTCGTAGTAGTCCATGTACGCAGACCATGTCGGGAACCCGGGCACGGTTCGCTTCGCAATCTCGGAGCCGCTTGGGAATCGTTTGAGGAGGTCCGGGAAGATGCAGTGTGTGTAGTGGAGCCCAGACTAGGGAAAAAAAATAATGGTGAATCAAAAGGCATACTGGAGTTGTTCAGAAATGAACCCAGGAAAATGGCAAACCTGAAGCATATACTCAAACAGACGCGGTGTAGGAACGTACATTGGCACTCCGTACGCAATATTTTCGTAAAACTTCATCACGGAGTACTGGTAAGGGATATCGATAAAGCCCTTGAATGCGAGGAGGTTCTTGGGACCGCCATACTTGTGGCCAAATGGGAAAATAGTCAGTGGGATATCAAATTCGTCCTTCAAAATCATGAAGATGTTGGTTGTATCGTGCGTACGCGAAGCAAAGTTCTTCTCGTCTTGGGGCGACTGTGGATCCACTTCATGAGACGACCAGATATAGACATGCTCAAACAGGTCAAAGACATACCAAATCTTCTGGATATGGGTAATCCTTCGAAATACCGACCGGTCGCATGACCCACACTTTCGGCATTTTCATTCCAACATGATATTCGACAAAGGCCTGCTCCACATTGTTGTTGGCAACCCAATACAACCGATTTTTGAGCGTCGTTTCACCCCGCTTGATCAAATCGCGCACAAGCTGATAGTACGCGCCCTTGTCCTTGATGTCCCAATCGAACCGATTCGTCATCTCCACGACCACCACACTCCGACACTGCCGACTCGGCTTCCACTCCAACAGACTCTCCATCAAAGCGCGACCGTGCGGAATCGTGTCCCCAATCACCACTACGTCGTATTTTTCGCAAATGTGCGCAACGTGGCCTGCATCAATCAGTCGGCGCGCATGCTTGCCGCTCATACCGTAGTTTGTGACCTGCTTCGGGTTGAAGATGCTCATGTCCAGGTCGAGCGCTTTGAGGATGCCTTTCATGTTGACGTTCGTGCCGCCGTGCGTGTTGTAGTAGAGCACTGAGGGAGTACGCCTTTTGCCCGTGGGAAGCGTGAGGTTCGCGAGGCCTTGCGCGGTGGTGGTGGAGGTGTAGGCCACGGTCACGTTGCCTGTTGGAGGGGTTTAAGGTTTACACACCGTCTCCTGTTCTTCATCCCAAGCGTCCAGGGAACAGGCAATGACTGCATTATCGCTGAAGAAGATGCTTACAGTTGGTTGACAGCGCATTGCACACTTCAGTGATATCTTGGTCAGGGATCGAAGGCCCGTTGTGCCGCGGAACGTGTCTCTGAAGCACCAGAAAGTACACGAGCAGTCCCGCGACAGCAGTCGCAAGCACTGCGATTGCCACTCGCGGCCTTCGCGCCGTCTTACTGAATGCGTCCATGGTTCAGGTGGAGCTCCACTTGGTTCCAAAAATAACCTAACAGAAGAGTAACCCAACAAAGAAATTCACATGTTCCTGCAAAGCTTGAGCTTGCAGAGACATAATAGCTATTGGCTCCTCCCTCAAAAAACTACAAGACGTTACCGTGCGAGGATCCTGGTTGACGATAAGAACGGGTGCCTTCGATGCGCAAATTTCTGCAATTTCGGTAACAGGCGTGCATATGAAAGGGGATTGTTCGGCATTATTTGCAGCGAAACAGCTCCGATGAAGCTTGAATGCTAAGGAGTACAGATTGCATCCTTCCAAGAATCATCTTCAAGACTTAGTGGCACGAAGCAAATGTAGAACTGCTTTTCTATGGCGACGGGTCGGATTAATTGAAACCGCAGTTCGTGAAGAGTGCAGGTAGGATCGATCGACCAACAAATTTTGCGGTGCGTGAATTGACTTTGGAGGTCATCCCGACAGTTATGACTCGCAAGAGTAATACCCCCCGCCTTGAACTAGACGCGAATGCGAGATGAAAGTATTTAATGAGGTTAACTCAAATTCATCCTAATTGCGCACTGGCGAGTAAGCTTGTGCGGTTGGATGGTGTGTGGCTGATGCGAGTGCTTTGCAGATCCTTATGAACGATATTAAGAGGAATGCACGCAGGCCCGAGCATTTTTTCAAAAGATCAAAGTCTTTTATGACGAATCATGGTATCATGTCCTATGGTTGTTCACCTCGTCAAACCTTCTGTCACCTGTATGTGCTATAATCTAAACTCACCCAGAGTGGAGGAAAGGCGTAACCAGATTTATTAACTAAGTTGGAAAGTTCATTCATCATTTCACCCAGATCTAGTGATGCCTGTTTCGAGCAATAGTCATAATGAAAAATGTGGTGACAAAAATCATGAATGTATAAAAGCGGCGGCAAACCACCGCGACAAGTCCATACAATCAAGCCCACTCCACAAGATGATCTTCCAACTCGCCCTTTTTGGTCTGGCCGCAATCGCCGCTCCAGTAACAACCAACGCACCCGCCAACATTGTCGACGACGCCCACACTATTGTCAGCCTCGCCAGCGAGATCAATTTGCAAGCCCCTCCACTCGCAACCTTGATCAGCGCCGCGACTCCAGACCAAGCTGCCATCCAAAATGCTTTTATCCAACTGGACGCTGTCACCACCCAGTACTTTGACACTGCCAACAACCTGGCCGCACAAGTGGCCGCTTCTTGCAACCCGTCACTCGCTCTTTCTTCTTCAGTTCAAAACCAGCTTGCACACAACGCACACTTTACAGCGTACATGAACGGTCTTCGCAACAGTTTGAAGGAGGCCAAGTTCAACCAAGCTTCTGCTTTGGCCGCTATGGCGCGTGTGAGTGACAACGCTGGCGAGATTACCAAGATCCCAGGAATGACCGTGAACCGCCTGAAGTACTGCAACTAAACTTACATTTTCCAACAGCAAGATTATATAAAACCAAAACTTTACTGTCATCAAATTTTAAATAATTACAGGATAAATCATTATCGAGTTTATCGAGTTCGTACCATTTTGTCTGGCGACTCGGTCTTGCTTGAGGCCGGTGTCTTCGCGCTTGAGAGAGTCGCAACTGTGGCCTCAAACGCTGTGGAAGATTGCATCGTAACGCTTGTTCGCACGACGTGATTTGCCGTGACTTGAATACTGACAGACGCCAGAGCCGACTCGTCCTGTTTGGCAACCACCGTCCCGTCAAACCCCATCTCTCGAAAGAGCCGCGCCCAACCTTCTAAAATATCTGCACGGTATCTCTCATAAAAGGCAGGCCCCCGCGTCCGAACATGCTTGTAGTCCACCTCTTCCGGTCGCATCACGAGACGAAGCGACGACAGCTCCTCAAACGAATCAAAAAAGTACACATAGGGCTCAAACATTGGATCGTAGTAGTCAAAGTAAGCGCTCCATTCTGGAAACCCACAAATGGGGATGACTGGTGTGTCTGGAAATGGGGGGAATTGTTTGACGAGGCCAACGTCAATGTTGTGCGTGAAATGCAGTTTCTTCTTAACGAGAAAGTCGTAAAAGCGAGGTGTTGGCACGAACATGGGCACTCCGTAAGCAATGTTCTCATAAAACTTCATCACGGAATACTGATAAGGCACATCGATAAATCCCTTGAATAAGAGCAAATTATTTGGACCTCCGTACTTGTGATTGAATGGGAAAACAATAAGTGGGATATTATGCTCGTCACGCATAATATCAAAAATGCGTGTGGTATCGTGTGTGCGCGATGCAAAATGCAGAATGTCAGGAGTATCCTGTGGCGAAAGTGAGCTTGACAGAGGAGGATCTAAGGACGCACCAGATCGTCAGGATACGGATAATCGGTCGAAGTTCCAATGGGGCGGAGGATTCGCACATCATGGAGTTTGGCGTTGATATGATGCTCCACAAACGCCTTTTCCACATTATTGTTGGCGGTGAAGACCAGGCGATTGTGAAGTGAGCCATTCGGAGCTGCGGCCACAGCAAGCCTTCGCCACAGTTTATAATACGCAATCTTGTCTTTCACGTCCCAATTGAAACGATTTGTCATTTCCACGATGACGCGTGAATTGCATCGCAGCGTTGGGTCCTGCTCGAGTAACGAAGTGAGGATAGCCCGGCCGTGAGGTATAGTATCGCCGAGAATCACGACATCGTATCGAGAGCACACAAAGGCTGGATGTCCTGCACGAATGAGTCGCTGCGCACGTGAGTTTCCCATACCGTAGCCGGTCACCTTTCAGGATGTAAGATCAAACGTAACAAGCATCATTCAGAACATACATCCAACCTGGCTCGGATTGAAGCTGTCAAGTTGCAGCTCCAGCGATTTCGCAACGCCTGCCATATTCGCCAATGCACCTCCGTGTGTGTTGTAATAGAGGACTCGAGAGCGCGATCCATTCACCCGAGCCTCAAACACGCCTACCATAGAACTACTAGTTAAGGGACGTTGCAAAGAATCAAAGCTTACAGTTGTGTGAATCCCGCGAACAGGACTCAGCAGGCCCAGTGTCTGCGTTCCTTTCAGCGAAGCTCTCCTGGACAGGCTCCAGCCAATGTGTACCCAGCACAAGTAGTGTTGCAATCACTGCAACAGCAAGAAGCACAATCCGACTGCGTCGCGGGACGGGAACCCTCCAGCGCTTGATCAGTTGTGGCATGGAACTCAACAAAGAAATGAGGCGCCAAACATGACTGACTGACCTCATCACGAAGGGTCCAATTTTATTTCAGGTATCTGTTCACATCATTACCTTATCCCACAATTGAACGACTTCCTCTTCACTGCTATCCCACACAATTGCACGCCCATAGTCTTCCACCAGCATAAAGCCACGCTCGTTCCGAATCATCCCCTCTAGTGTCACCTCCCACCTTTGATGCAATCCCGCCAGTTCTGGGGGCGCATTCAATACCGCCGCGACGCGTTTGGCCAACACGACTGTGCCCCCATTCATCCACTCGCCCACACGCACATCAACAGCCAGGTTGGAGGGCGTGACAAGGCATCCGGATTCGTCCATACGTAGAAGCAAGGGTTCCGAGCCGCTTTTACTCGTCAACGGGACAACCAGGATCGGGCTGTCATGAGTGACCATCGAAGTGAGCCCCATTTCTACGCCAAGTACGTTTCCGTTGGCTTTCGAGCGGAGGTAAAAGTATTGTTCGTTGGAAGGTGCCGAGGTGGGCAGGGGTTGTGGAGGGTTGTTGGACATGCTGGAAGAGAGAGAAGCCAGTGAGGGGCTGAATGAGGAAACGGAGGCCGCAATGGTGGCTCTTGCTGCTGCTGATGAAGTGGAGGTGATGGGATCTCGCCTTGTGGGTGGTTTCGACGACAGGGGAGGAGGTTGAGGAGGCGCCGATCCCATCATTGACATGGTTGTTGTTTTCGGAGACGTGACAGGTAGGATGGGCCGCGAGTGAATCGGGGGAGGCGCGGACGTGATCGTCGTCGCAGGCTTGATGGACCTATTGTTTGCAATGAAGTCAAATTAGTTGCGCGCTACGTGGAAAAGATACACCCGACCTCGGTTCAGTGAATTCCGTAGGAAAGATGCCAGTACGCCCATTGAGACATCCTGTCATCCAGTTGTCGTCCACTGGGGCAACTTGCAAGTGAGCTCAGGTCGGGCAGACTAGATGAAACCCACCCTCCGCAATGACTTCGATTATGTCGCCGATTCTGAAGGCAAGATCGCCTTCAACGCCGCTCTGTACCATCATTAGTGTTTTCGTCGCTCTGACCCCGCCGCTTCAGCCGGTAACGGGCAACTAAACCTGAAAATCCTTCATGGCGACACGAATGGGACCTCCAACCGTACTTTGGGCAGCAACTGCGGCGGACGCCTTGCGCGAGTTGACTGCGTAAACGAGCGAGTCGCGCGGTCCGAGGCCCGGGAGAGGGACGGGTGCGGCAGGGACTGAGGCCGGCCCAGAAGCCAACCCAGAAGCCAACCCAGAAGC
>MU614894.1:0-28959 GCA_025201725.1 Chytriomyces sp. MP71 | reverse complement strand
GCCGCGTGCGCCCTGGTCAATCCGCACTTTGCTGTGCAATTGGGGCCTGCTTCTCAATGAAGAAAAAAAGAACACGCAGAGCCCGGACCCTTTCACTTTTACGTTCGACAAGGGGGCCAAGTCCGCTTGGCAGTGGTGCGTCTTGCTTTGGTGGCACGGTTCACTCAATCTGCAAAGCATCCCTGCTCAGTTTGCTTGGCTCGCAATCGCTTGCTGCGGCCTTCATTTCGCATTCCTCCGTCAGTCCTATGAATTGCGAGAACAGGTGTCCGTGATCATGTTTGCGAATCGCGATACTCTCATATGGTCTCAACAAAACTTTTCCTGCGTTTCTGCTCAATTACAACCACAAGAGATAATGCGTCGCGCTGCCCGTCCTCCTTTGACAGCCCTTGCCGCTTCCGTCGCATCCAAAACATTCTTGAGCTGGCTTACAATACGTTCTGGGGTCGTGTGCCTTTGGGTAAGCGGGGCGGGACATGGGACGTAGCGTTGGAAGGGAACACGATAACAGGCTATTTGCCTAAAGGGCTGGAGACGGTCAAGAGGTGCGTTGTCCCCATTTACTTTGCTTGTTCAGAGTTCATGAAGTTTGATTGAAGTGTGTCACACGACGGGAGGAATGCTTTCTGCTAAATGTGATGAAAGGAGTTTTCATTTTTTTAGTTTTAGGATACCTGCATAAGGCTTCAATAAGGATAGGGTAGCGCGAACGGGAGAAACAGAAAGAGTAGCGACAGCACCATTAAGCACATATAAGGCAGCCAAATAGAGGTCCGGTCCCAGCCAAACAATAAAAAGACTCAAAAACGGTTCAAAAGCAATAAGGACCAACTCTGCGAACGACCACCCGTGAAAGAAACCCCATACCATCCGAGAAAGAGCGTACCGTCGTTTGCTTCTTGTTGTTTTCGATTTTCACTTGTTATGACAGTGGCCCATGTGTCGTTTCATGTTGCTGCTCACCGTAAAGCGCATCTCGCAGTAATGGCACTTAAATGGCCGATGCCCCGTGTGACTGTTCATGTGCGTCTGCAACGTGCTCGGCCGCGTGAAACGCTTACTGCAGAACGTGCACATGTACCTGCGCGCGAGCGCAGCGCCGCTCGAGTCTGAACCCGGGCCGGCCGTCGCACCGGTGGAGGTGGGGGGTGGCGGGGCGGAGGCAGTGGTGCTGACGCGTCGGTGGGTCGCATGTACGGTTTCTCCGCTGCGGGTGGGGCGGGGTTGGGTTGTGCTGAAGGAGGAGTCGGTTGTGCTAAAGGTTTCATCATCGTCGGCGGTCGCAGCTGCGTCGTCGTCGTCGTCATCGTTGTTTGGATTGTGCAGGCCTTCTTCAGTGGGGTGCGTTGTCCTTGTTGTTGCGGAGGTGGCTGAGGTTGTCGATGTTGCGGAGGCGGAAGTTGCGCTAGTGGTGGTAGTGTTGGAGTTGGTGGTGGTGGTTGCGATGGAAGAATGGAGGAAAGATTTGTGGCGATCATTGTTGAGCGATCCGGCCTCGTTGTGTATGGGAGGCAACATCATTTCATCGTCGGCGGTGTGATCTGATGGAGAGAATCCGTCTGTGAGGTCCGGGTCAGCCGCCTCCGTCTCAAGATGGTCAACCGCGGCTGCTAGCAGGGTCCGGTGATGCATCGCGTCGCGGTTGTCCCAATCAGTTGGTGACGCAGCGACTGAGAGGACCGAAGATAGGGGCGGTGAGGGACCCGTATGGACAGAGTTACTGTAGGTGCTGTAGTTGATTGCGGGGGGCTGCCCGAGGTGTTCTGGAAGGCGGGGATGGAGGGACCTCTTCTGCAGATCGGCGAAGTCCTGTCTCAGGGCCTCGTTCTCCACTTTGAGAATGAAAAGGGCTCCGCTCTTAACGCGCAGCTCTTCTCGCAGTGCGGCCACCTCGTCCCGTAACTTGCGCACGTCGTCGCGTTCGCCTCGCTCGCGTCTCGCCGCGAGCGCGTTGAGCGCCTTCCTGTTCGCGCTGGTGGTCTCTGTTGCGCAGAGGAGCGAGGCTGTGGTTGCCGTGGCCATTGGAGCCGATGGTGCTGATGGTGGGAGGGAGGGAGACAGGTTTAGGATTGACAGGCAAATCTGTGACGACGGATTTGCACGAAACAACCGCACGCTCATATCCTTTGTCTCTGACCAGACAATGCACACCGTTGGAAACATATGTGAAAGTGACTGGAGTAGTAGCACAACCGGCAATACTCAAAGCACAGCAATCCAAACCAAAGAAAAAGGGGATTCCCACGGGAGGACGTATTTCGCGTGAAATCAAAATAAGGATGCAGTCGCAGAGACGAGAGGGAGAGGGGACAGGACATGTCCGGAAATGGGTTTTGGAGTAGAAAATGCTCTGCGAGAGCCGGCGCGGCGAGAGCAACGGAGTCGCTGTCCCCGTCGTTGGGCGACAGGGCGCCAAGCGAATGCGCTCGACGGACTCTGGGATGGACTGCGATGAAGAGGGCAGGATGCCGGAAGTGGACGATGGCGACGATGGCGGCGGTGGTGGGAGCGGGGACAGCCAAGCGGAGAAGGAGGCTTCGTCTTCATCTTCCTCTTCAGAGAGAGGGGAAAGGGTAATGCTTCTTCCCTCTTCTTTCGTCACCGTCTCTAATGGCTCGTCCTCCTCCTCGTCGGCTCATCCTCCACTCGCCTCCCTGTCAAACTGCAACCATTCTATGGTCAACAACAGAACAGAAGAAAACGACGTATCGACAATGACAGTGATCATGATGGCGAGGATGACGATCATGGCAAGTCAGTCCAACGCGACCATGACGAGGACGCCAACCACACACACTCCCAACAAGAATGTTACTCTCAATTGCAAAAGGGGAAAAAGGCAAAGAAATCAAAATCAAAATTATCTGCGAACCAAGTCCTGGTTGATGTCATCTTTGCTGTCCATCGAGGAGAAATGTTAAAAACCGCCTTTACCACACACACAGGAACTTTCCCCACTCACCGGCTGTCTGGAAAAAGTAGAACTTTTCCAATTCATGTGTCACCAGTTCTTGTCTGTCGATTTCGGGCCCCGCATCAACTTTGTCATTGGTCACAACGGAAGTACGCGCTCCCCGTTTCACCATATGATGGTTTAATACAAAGCTGACGTTTTGCGTACTCTGTTGGCGTGTAGGCGGCAAATCAGCTATCCTGACAGGAATCATGGTCTGTCTCGGTGGCAAAGCCAAATCGACGGATCGCGCTTCCTCGCTCAAGTCCCTCGTTATGGAGGGTAAAACGTACAGTACTTGTTGTTGTTGTTTTGAATGGTTTGGAATCACCTACATCAACTTCTTGCTTCAATGGCTCTCCATGCCATATGGATAGTGCCGCCGAAGTGACAGTCGCGATCCACAACAAGGGCCCCGAAGCTTACAAGCCCGAGGTGTATGGCCAAACTATCATCATTGCGCGCAAGATTTCCAAAGATGGTACCAGTGGATACCGAATCCTTGACGCGGATGGTACGAACTTGCTCCTTCCTTTCTGCGAAGCCAATGTCTTTACCCCACTCGCTCGTGTTTAAGGTGTCACGCAAGCCCACAAGAAGGAGGACCTCCTCGCAATCCTGGACCACATGAGTATCGCCATCGATAACCCGCTGAGCATCCTGACGCAGGACACTTCGCGCCAATTCCTGGCAAATAGCACGCCGCAAAGCAAGTATGAGTTTTTCAGCAAGGGCACGCTGCTGGCGCAGTTGAGTTTGGACCATGCGCTCATTGAGGAGTGCGTGAGTCAGGCGGATGTAGGATATAAGGGGCGGAGTGCAGTTTAGTCTATTTTGTTTTTGTTTTGGATTTTTTGAGCGATTTCGTGGATTGCTCATCTGTTTTACTAATGTGCATAATAGAACTTGCCTGGACTCCGGGATGAATTTCTGGAGGCGCAGAAAGTGTGGGAGGTGAGCAGTTTGCTTCCTAGGATGGAATGGACACTCATACTCAAACGTTCAGGAAGTGCAAAAGTTCCAGGACCTCGAGAACGAGATTGCGGAGCTGAAGCGGCACTACGCGTGGAGCATCGTGGAAGAGAAAGAGAAAGCGCGCACGAGCAAAAAAGAACGCGCCGCCCACCTAGATCGGAAATGTCTTGACCGTCGCAACCGTGTCCAAGAAGTCGATGTGTGTATCTCCTTCCCCACGCCATCACCTAGCCTCCCCCTTTTGACCTGGACCACACAGGACGCCATCGCGATCCAGAAGGAGCGCATTGACGTTCTCACGCAGAGCATGCAGACCCTCGTCGAGGAGGGCCAGCCGCTGCATGCGCGCTTCGACAAGGCTCGCACGCTCATGCTCGAGCTGCGGGACCAGAAGGCGGGCTTCGACGCAGACGTTCGGGACGCGGGGGACAAAATGATGTGCGCGCAGCAGGCGCGGGACAGTATGGTTACGAGAATTGAAGAGGAGGCGAGGAAGCTGGGGGCTGTGGATCGGTGTGTGCTTTTTGTTGTTTTTCTCTTATGCTGACGCTTTCTTTCTTCATGCGGGTTGAACAGAGACGCGAGGCAAAAGAAGGTCATGCAGATTGAAGCGCTGCGCGTGGAGAAGGAAGAGGTCGGGACGCGTGTAGTAGCGGTGAGTTTGGTTGTCCTGTTTCGGGACTGTGGTTCGTGGGACTCACCTTCGGTACATCAGCTCACGGAGGAAATCGAGGCCGCTGAACGGACACGTCGACATGCCGAGACACGGTCTAGCGACGCGGAGCGCCAGGTCCGCTCGATTGAAGGGGACCTGAAGCAGATGCGGGATGACTTGCGGAACCTGGAGCGGCGTGGTTATGATCGTCTGAGCGCGTATGGGGTCGATATGCAACAGCTTTTGAGAGCGATTCAGAATGAGCGATGGATTGGGCATAAACCTGTGGGGCCGCTTGGTGAGTGAGGTTTTTTAAGTGATAAAAAATAGCTTCTCATGGTTGGGGACTTGAATAGGCATGCATGTGAGCCTCAAGGAGCCCTCGTTCAAGTTGCCGATAGAAGCGAATTTGGGCAAGACATTGCGGTCTTTTGTGGTTGACAATGCGCATGATCGTGAAAAATTGAAGGGTTTGCTTATTCGGTTTCGTTGGTGAGGTGGTTCTCTTCGCAATTGTGGTTTTTACCTGACTAGAGGAATCGGATTAGTCAAAGTACCATTTTGATGCAGGATGGACGAGACATTGAGGATCGGGATCTCAAAGAGCCTGAAAACTGGCAAGGGCGACCCGTGTTGACTTTTTATCGCGCACTGCAGGTACAAGCAATTTCTTCCCTGAGCTACCAGCGCTAAACCACGGATCGAATAATCAGTTTGGACCGGAAGAATCGGATCAGAATGATGAGGCGTACAGTACGCTTGTCAAAGAAGCTCGCATTGCCCGCAATCAGCTCGTTATCCACAACCACATTGAAAAAGTGGCTCTCGTGCGGACCAAGCATGAAGGTGACGATTTGGCCACGTCCGGGCGTGGTAGGGGCATGCCTGCGGACTTAGATGTGGTCTACACTATCGACAACGTTGCGATTGGTGGTCGAGGCGGTGGATTCCAGACGAAGGCAGGGCAGGACCGATTGAAGGGCATGCCGCTGTTGGGTGTGGACTTGACGTTTGAGAAAAAGTGAGTTTGACGACTTGTCTTTCACTTGATTCTACTTGTGACTAAAGGTCCTTTTTGATCAGTGACCGTCAAGCGCGTATTGATCGTGCCATGCGGGAGCTCGAGAAGTTCAAGGAGGTACATACCTTGGCCAATTCGCACTTTCGCGAGGCGAGCGAGAAGTATGAAAGGCTGCGTCGTGAGCGGACATCCGCCGTCTCGCGCAAGCAGCAACTAGATTATGACATCAAGCGCTTGCAGGAAGATCTCGTAGAGGAGGAACCTGGCCCGATTGGACTTTATGAGGAAAAGAAGCGGGTTGGTGTTCCCTTCGGTATATTATGTTTGACTATGGTTATAGGAAGCGGAGGAAGAGATGGAAGGGTATGAGAAGCAGATTCGAGACATCCGGGAAAGCATAGAGAAGGTTGAGGAGCAGATTCAAAATCTCAACTCGGAAATGAACCAGCTGAAGAGGGAGTTGGACGCAATCAAGTCGCAGCATGAAGCGAAGAAGGTATGTTTTCGTGTTTGGCTTTCGTTGTCAACATGACTGGATGGGCGCGTTGACATATTTCTACTCAGCGTGAGATTCGGGATGTCGAGGCGGAAAACGCCCAGCTGCTGCGTAGGAAGGAGGAAGAGTCTGGCCGGCTCGCAGAGCTAGAGCAGGCCGTTCCTCTGCTACGAGATGAAGTGGCTGCCCTCGAGGAAGACGTTTTGGAGAGTACGAGGGTCGCCCTTGAGGTGACTGATGGGGAGCGGTTGGACCCCAAGAATACTTCACCGGATGTGTTCAAGCGCAAGATTCGGACCTTAGAGATGAAGCTGCAAGAGAATTTGACCATGTACGTGACCCGTGTTATTTTGCTTATTTTTGTTTGACCAACGGAGCAGCACGGGAACTCGTGACCATGTCGCCAAAATTCTCAAGGAAGCGGAAGTGGCCTTTCGCGAAGCCAAGGCGGAGTGTGAAGCCATTGAGAGCTTGATTACGCTGCTCAAAGAGTCTCTGGATGCGCGGCTGGATGATTGGAAAAGACTCCGCAAAACTATCACAGTCAAGGCCAAGAACACCTTCACCATGATGATGGAGAAGCGTGGATTCCACGCGCAGCTTATCATCAATCATCAAGCGCAGACGCTTGACTTACGCGTGGACGTGCACAACCAGGGTCTCTCACAAGCCAAGGACAAAGATAAGGACCCCAAGACGCTGAGTGGTGGGGAAAAGAGTTTTAGCACAGTCTGTTTGCTTTTGAGTTTGTGGGAGAGCATGGGGAACCCGTTCCGCGCGTTGGACGAGTTTGACGTATTTATGGTGAGTAGTTTTAATAGTACAGCATTCCGCGCAGGTCTGATACAGGGGTTATTCATGTCAGGATGCGGTCAATCGCAAGATTAGTATGACTAACATGATTCAGTATGCACGCAGCGGGACTCAACCATGTCAGTACATTTTCATCACACCGCAGGATATGAGTCATGTTCCCGACTTGAACGGGCGAGACGTCAAAGTGCATCGGCTGAGGGATCCAGAGCGCAACCAAGGTCGGCTGAATTTTGAAAGGGACTAAAGAGGACTAGGAGGAGAGTTTCGTGTATTTAAGTGACCGACTTGTAAGTTGGGCTGTTTACAATATATTATCTGTGCCATTCATTCTCTGGGCATTGAGCATGGCGTGTGGATGTTTGGGTTATGATTTGTGATCGTTTGACATTCTTTGAGCTTGATTTGCAATCGTCAAACCACGTCACCTGCCCTTCAACTCTCCCTCTCATCCAAAAATCTGCCAAAATGACCCTTGTTATAAAACATAACCATAGACAGCATGGTGAGTCGCGTCGCCAGCTCTTGTCCTTGTTGGCGTGCCTGACAACGTTTCAGAGGGTGAACTCACTGTTCAGCGGCTGCGAAAGTCTCCACAGCACCTTCCAGAGGTGCTGGAAAACCAGATCATCCAAGATGAAATGCCAGTGCAGCACTCCACCTTTTTTGCGACGCTGAAATACTTAGCAATTGGTGTGCTCGATCACAATGGGTGTGTCCTCCCTGACTTTATAATTGCCAACTGGAACTAACAGGCGCACCAGACGTCCATGGATCACGCTTGTTAGTGGCAAACCCGGCTTCGTCACGGCCCCAAACCAGCTGACGCTTGGCGTCAGGGCGGACATTGCGTCCACAGATCCCGTCGCCCTCTGCTTCGCGGGGCCTCGAGCTGTTGCATCCGCGCTGCCCCTGCGTCCGTGGGCTGGAGTCGGTGTAGATTACGCGAACCGCCGCAGGAACAAAGTTGCCGGATACGTGGAAACCGCCCAGTCCGAAGGAGGCGCCATCCATCTGACACTCGTTGCAAACCAGAACATGGGAAACTGTCCCAAGTACATTACCGTGCGCGACTTGATTAGCGTCGAGCGGTCTCCGGAGACGGTCGTGGATGAGCCAAGCGCGACGAGTGTGATCTTCTCTGAGGAAGAACGCGCCCTCATCAACCGCTGTAGCACAATCTATATTGCGGCTCCTCATATTACGGGTGATAATTCTACAACAGATGTGGGTGTCAATCATCGTGGAGGACCGAAAGGATTCGTTCGCGTCTTGCGAGAGCAGGGAGCGGACGTTCTCATCATTCCAGATTACTCAGGAAACCGCTTCTATCAAACACTTGGAAATGTGCAGTCAGACAAGCTCGCAGGAGTTGTGTTTGTCTGCTTCGAGACGGGGGACATGTTGCACCTGACGGGGCATGCGGAGAACATCTTTGATGCGCAAGCGGAACACATCATGCCTCGGGTTTCACTTGTTACGAAATTGAGTATCACTGGTCGTGTATTTATTAAGGACAGCTTGAAGTTGGGCCTCAGAGGTCCCGAGCAATTGAGTCCATATAACCCACCACTTCGTCTCTTACGGCAAGAGATGGAAGCAACTGGCAAATCAATTGTGGATATGGATGGTACCAATATGGCCACTCTGGTGGCTGTAGAAAAACTTTCAGACCGTATCTCGACCTTCACCTTTTCACTGGACAAGCCTGTCAACTTCCTCCCTGGCTCTTATGCCGTCTTTGACTTCAGCAGTGTGTTCGAGAAGCAATATCAGCACATGAATCAAGCCAATCCGAAACTTGTGAATGATGACCTTGTGCGCACTTGGACAATTTCATCCTCCCCCCAAACAGCTGATAAAAAGTTCCTCCCTACAACCCGTATTACATGTACCATCAAGCGTGTGGACGGGGGCCTCATGTCTAGTTTCTTGCATAGTGTTGACATCAAACGCGCAGATTTGAAAGTACGACTTGCAGGAATCGGAGGCGGATTTACGTGTTTCAGCAAGGATCCCGTTGTGACAGTGCCTCAGAAGCTCCTATTCATAGCAGCGGGTGTCGGTGTCACACCCTTTATGGCAATGATGGATGGCTTGCGGACTACAGGACTGTTCAGCGGCACCAACGTCCATGTACTGTTCAGTGCTCGCGGGAATGAATCACAGATTGCAGTATCGCAATTCAAAGGGGCCGGGAAAGTGGATGTCTTTGATTCGAGTGCGCGGGAGGATTCGCATTTATCGTCAATCATGGCATTGCATTGTCGTCGAATTTCAAGGAAGGATATCGAAGCAGTGGACGACCTCTTGGACCGTGATATCTTTCTCTGCGGAACCATGGAGTTCATGAACATGATTCAGGCCTGGTTGAAAGAGGGAGGAGTAGACATGGATCGCGTGCATCGGGATTCCTTTGACTTTTGAATTACTTCCTTCTGCACATCGAAATTTTATTACATTCAAACATTCATGAGAGAACGAGAAAGCAAGATGTTTGAACGCAATTTGTTTTGAGCAAAAAAAGTGCATGTATGGAAGGGGTCGAAGAGTCATAAGCGCCTTCTGAGGAACGCCAAATTCACAATTGATGCAAGAAACTTTTATTTCACACTAGCAAACATAAGTGGTGCGTTGAAGTACATGCGGAGAGTGGATAACGATTTAAACTAGAGCAACAATGCACACAATCGCAGTGACGAAGGCACTGATTGCAGAAATGGAAAATGATGTGTTTGCAAGTGCATTTGCGTCGTTATTATTCGACGCTGGAGCAACTTCGCTGCCATTGCGATGCATCGGCCCCTTCACGACCACATTATTACGAGCGAAGGCGGCACCAGAGAAGGCATTGACGGCACTTCCCATGGTGATGTTATGGTCCAACAATGACATGAATATAATTGATCCAATGTTGTTGACAACGCGCGGGTCCGTGTTATGCTGGGAAGCCAAGTTGTCAACAGTGGAAATAGCGTCGGTTTGAGACGCCCCACCAGACGAAAGGATAGTGCTGCCGGCTATTCCTTGCACAACACTATCAACTAGCATCTGGATGTCGTCTGTGATCATAGGGCGCACGTGGTGCGTGGCGTTGAAGCTATCAGCCATGGCAGTGCTGTTTTTGGTTTCCCACTTCGCCACACTCCACAGCAAATGCTCAATAGTGAGGTTGAGAGATTTCAGAGGAAGACCCAATGTGTTCGCCCACGCTCCCACGTCCATGGTAAGTTGACTATCAAACATCACCGGCTCCTCGTCCTTGTTATGGGTTCTGTTGAAGCGATCATTTGCAGTCATGTGACGACTACCATTGAAGTGACTGTTTCCATTCATATGACGAGTGCCGTTGAAGTGATGAATGCTATCTGTGCCGTTGCCATTGCGGGGCTGCTTTCGCCCGCCTTCGCGTCCATGACGGACACCTCCGTGATATTGCTCAAACGCATTACCAACAAGCTCCAAAGTAGCCAAAGCAGCATTGAAGAACGACGTGTGCTTGTCACCATGGTGAGTTTCATTGTGCTGCCCGGATTCGCGAGTGTGCTGTCTGCCTTTGTGAGTGTGCTGTCCGCTTTCGCGAATGTGTGAGCCGTTGTGATGGAGCTCCTTCGAGACGTTTTTGTGGTGCATGTTGTGATTCTCGAGATGATGAACCGAATAATGCGCAATCTCAACCACTTGGAGGAGCGTAACTTGGTTCGTGTTGGCAATGCTAGATGATGCTGTGACGACATCCGAACCGAGTGGGATGCCAGCAACGGAGGCCAAGACAGTACTGGCGACGCTATATGGGACAGCCAGTTTCTCCGTGAGTTTAGCAAGGAAATCGGTTCCGAAAAGAGTGTGCGATCCGATTAGGATACTACCGTTGGAGGAGGTGGTAATATGAGCGTTCTCGAACTTGCCAGCCCCGGTCTGAGCAGCAGCGATGGTGGCAGCCCACATGAAGGAAATAAGCTTGAAATGCATGATGTGTCGGTGTGTTGTGTTTGGACAGTTTGTGGCGCCCAACGACTTCTTATACGTGACTTCATCTTCTTGGCATCTTGGCCCTTGCGTTATTTGTCGTTGGGCGACCGAAATTTTCGTTTCAAAGGAAAATGAATGACGGTTTGGAATGGAGACTTGGGATGAAACTCTTCATTATGATTTTTTTCCAATTCTCAGCGCGTTGTCAACAAAACAAGACGATATTTCAAAATGGCTGCCAACAAGTGGGTAATTTTACTTGCGATGCTGATGCATTTTTTTCGCGGAAGACAACATTTGGTGGAAGAGGGTTTTGACGGTGTCGCATGTATCTTCATCACTTGGTCCTGTTAGGATGCGATGTCAGTGATGAACTCACGGTAAGAATACTGAAAGCACCTACCAGCATCCACAAAGTCTTCAATGCGCATTAATCCATTCTTTTGCTTTAGCTCGGCTTCCTTTTCTGCCCTTAAACTCTCAAAGGAGCCAATTTCAGTAGGACTTTTCAGCACGTCCGTCGTTGCAGGCGCCAAAACGTTGATTGATACTTGTCGATGACCGTTGTTTGGTGCCGCCAAGTCTTTAGCATCGGCTAAAATGCCAGATTTAGACGTGGCTGCTTCTTTTGCAACTGCGGCCCCCGTTGCAGAGGTAGATGGCACCTCCTTCGCTGTTAACGCTTCTTTCACTTCTTTCGTGACTCCTTTGGCTGGAATATTGTGACCTCTCTTTTCTTTTGGCCCCTTCGACTGACGAACATTGATTATTCGTCAGAGACGGAGAAAAAGCCACAGAATATAACACACCGTCAAAGCCGCGTCAGTTCCTTCAACCGATGAGAGACCAACAAGATTACCCAAACTTCCTGCCGCATTCGTACTTGATACTCCAGAGGTGACCGCTAATGCGTCAGTGGCGCCAGAAGCAGCTTCTTCCGCAATCGCGAGTGAAGTGGCCGTCGCTGCTTCCTGGGCGAGCCTGTCGGACTCTTGCTGAGCCCACTCTCTAGCCGCCGCTACGGCTGCATCGAGGGCTTGTTGAAAGGCACGAGTGTGCAGAACTCCACGGGATTTCAGTTTTAGGCAGAGGTAGATGGCAACAAACAGCTCATAAGGCACCAGCTATAACATTGGAAACTTGTAAGTGAATGATAAAAGCAGATGAAGTGCAAAATGTGAGGCAACCTCAAATTCCAAATTGTATGATCCCAGGTCGCCTGTGACGTCGGGAATGTAAGCCTCAAAAATTTTGATGAAGCTGGCGATGGTAAGGGTCCCCGTTTCATTGTCGATGAGATGTGCGTCCTGTTTCAAATTGTGTTTTTAAGTCAGTACCAGCTAGACTGAAGACTCAACTCACATTCAGAAAGTGCAATAAAATACGAATTGTGACTGTTTCTCGAAAGTGGAGGGCCGCCAACTGGCTGTACAGTTCATAAACCCCCGCAGAGAATTTGCGTTCCATTTCTACAAAAAGCAATGCCCCTGCGTTACTTTCCGTCATAGAATCAGCGACAGGGCCAATCATGTCCTCATCGACGTCCTCCAAAGCGCCCGGAGCAACTGGCTCAGCAGCACTGGCCGCTGCTGAGGCCCGTGCTATGGCGTTTCCTCGTTTTGCAAGCACCCCCAATACATCTGCTTTAATCATGTGGTTAAAGCTCGCGGCGGGGCCGTATTCATGCATGGAAAAGGCGCTCGGAGTGGTTCCCTTGTAAACGAGGAAACTGATACGGAGGATTACGTCGAGGAAGTCGCGGAAAATGAAGTGATGGGTAACGTTGTGTGGGTCCTGCGTTGCGTTTTATTGAGACGGCTAAAGGCGACAATGTGAAAGTCTGACCCTCACCTTATAAAGTCCTTCGAGAAGAGGGTCATCCTTCAAGTGTGCCACATAGGCTCTGTCTAGTGCGACTAATGGCAAATATTTTAATAGAAAAGGGTCCAGAATCTGGAGGAGACGAACCGAATGAATGCCCCCTCTGCCTCAAGCCACAATCCTCAAAAAACTTCCACAGCTGGATTCTCGTAATGGCTCGGTTATCCAACGATTCATTGTCGTCTGAAACCACGATTGAGCTATAATAGCTGTAAATCTGGCGCAGATCGTCAATATGGCGCAAGATAACTGTATTGATGCTTTTCAAGTTTTCTTCAATTGTCACAGTATCCACGTTTGGTGGACAAATTCCTTTCAAACTAAATATGAATGGTAACTCTGTTTTTTGCCGATGACGACATTAAATTTGGGTGTGTGAATTGGCAGGTTCACCGTTTTGATATCGTGGAGCTTCCAAAACTGGTCGATCGTTTTTGAATTCGCCTATGAACGTGCGTCCGTTCTCAAAGATGCAGCTTCCTTTGCCGTGCTAGATAAAAGGTAAACTTACTCTCAGATTGCTTGAATGATGTATTTTTGTTCACCTTTAGATTGTCTCTCCATTCACCAGAATAATTGGCACCACTGGCATATGTAAAGACACCGAATCCATTCCTTTTCCCTTGCACCCATTCACCCTCGTACTTGTTTTGCACGGGTAGTTGGTGCGCTTGTGCTCGCGCTATTTTCCAAGTGTATACACCGTATCCATGTGGTAAGCCATTCTGCCAATTTTCAAGTGTTAGCATCCATAAAAAAAAAGCTTATTCAAAGTGAGACGTCCTCACCGCCCAATGGCCTTGATATTCTTCCCCGCGATCGAACCATATCATCTTGCCGTGCCCCTGCTTGATGTTGTGGTACCATTCTCCCTTGTAGATGTTTCCAGAAATATAGTGCATGGTTCCTTTGCCGTGTTTGAGGCCCGCGAGCCAGGTGCCTTCGTAGAAACAGGTCCCAGACTGGTTGTAGACAAGTTTGCCCTGTTTGCCGCAAAGGACAAAGAATGTGGAGAATAGAACTTGTTGGGAAACGATTTCCGTGTTCAAGACGAAGAAACTCACGAATCCGTTCAGTTTCGCGTTTTTCCACTCGCCGTCATATTGCACGTGCTCTCCATTGGAGGAGCACTCAAACACCCCATGCCCATTACGCAAACCATTCTTGACGTGCCCTGTATACTTTGAACCGTTGCTCCACGTGAAGGCGCCCTCTCCCGTGATTGAGTTGTTGTCAAAGTCACCCTCGTAGCACAGCCCGCTCTTCCAGTTGAAGACACCCTTCCCGTGCATGAATCCAAGCGAAAATGCGCCCGTGTATTTGCTACCGCTGTTGAACACGGCATGCCCTCCGCCGTGGAAGAGGCGCGTGTCCCTTATTGAAGCTGGCGCGGACGCTTTGTTTTCGGGTGCAGCTTGTTGAATGTCTCCTGAGCTCTCAATTGAGGAGGTATCGTCAGTTTTGAGGCTCTCAATGGGATTAGCTTCGTCCAGTGGCGCTAAGCCCTCGTCTAGCACTTTTACTTCTGGTATCAAAAGCTCGGGGATTGCCGGCTCTGTGTCGAGGTACTCTCCCTCATAACTGGCGATGATGAGACGGCTCAGTTCCGTCGCCATTACACGCGTTCTTGCGAGGACTGTTGTTTTGTATTTACGCACTGACAATTCTCTCTGATGGTTTCTTTCTTTCTTGAATTCTTCTCAGAATCCATTTGTTGGATCTTTGGTTGATTGCTTCTTGCCTCTCATGAGTGAAGTTGAGGGGTGGATGCGGGAATGCAAGCAATGCGCTTGGGGTGGATTCCCAGATGTCCGGATCCTCGAATCCACCCCTCTCCGCTGACCAATTCCTGTCCGAAGTATAAAGTGGCCCCTTGGGACAACCCGATTTTGACCACCAGCGAAGACCAAGATACCATGATTGGAACACAGTCCGCCTTCGGTTCCGCCTTTGAGGCCTTTCTCAGCGCTGACGAGGCGGTCGCCGTCACCGCCGCCTTCGCCGACCTGATCGCGCACCTTGCTCCGTCCACCGAGACGTACTCGTACGAACGCTTGCGCAACTTTGCGCAGCCACAGCTCTCGTACAAGCGTAAGGCGCTGTTTGCGCTCCTTGACGCCAAGTTGGCTGCCTCGGAGAACCTCAGAATCAACTCATCAGAACAAAAGAGAATTGTCATCTCCGGGGCTGGTCCTGTCGGCCTCAGGGCCGCTGCCGAGGCTGCAGTCCTCGGATTCAAGGTTCTCGTCCTCGAGTTGAGAGCAGAGTTTTCTCGTCATAACGTCATCAAAACTTGTAAGTGCATTGCCAGATATTGGGCTCATTGAACGAACGTATTCAACGCAGGGAACCACACTATTACCGATCTTGTTTCCCTCGGACTCAGCCATTACGCGCCTCAATTCAATGGTGCAGGAACTTCTAGTGGAACTTTCCATCTCGGCATCAAGGACATCCAAACCTGCCTCCTCAAAGCTTGCCTCCTCCTCGGCGTGGAAGTGCGTTACGAGCGTGGAGTTTGCGGTCTTGTAGACCCCGCTGCCTCGGGACAGGAGCAATGGGCCGTCTGGTCCCTTGCTGCCCCTGAGGCTCGTCTTCGCCTTCGAATGCGCGCTCAATTGGATGGGCTCGTAGAAGCGGGCGCCAATGGAGAGGTGGCTCCTGAATTGGCTTTGAAGCCCGGAGAACAGGATATAGCCCGCCTACAAAAGCGCAATCGAGTGGACTACTTTGAGCCTGCAGTCAGTGAAGAAGGAGCCGTTTTGCGCGACTTGAATCTTGTGGATGCGATTTCGGACCAAGGCCTGACATTGGTAGACAAGCAGTTGAATGCAGATAAGGAGATGGTCCGTGCGGCCGTCAATGGGAAAGAGGAGTGTGTGGTGCAGTTGGATGCGTTTGACTACTTGTTGGTCGCGGAAGGAGAGTCTTCGCGGCTGATACGCCATTTGGGCTTTGCACGCAAGATTTGGCGGTATGCCAACATGATTGGTGATACGACTTTCCCTCCTACTCGTTAAACATAACTTCTAATGTACAACCAAAAACAGGAATCGTTGTCAACCTCGATATCACCCCTAACGCGCCAAAGATGTCACCGGAGCGATCCCTGCCAGAATTCGTCGTGACTCGGCTAGCGGCTAACTGGCGCCAGGGTCCACTCGGAAAACTCAATGATCTCGGCTACGAGCTGGAGAATATGGAGTATCTTCGCAGGTTAGTAGAATTCGTCGCCGTCTCGCCATTTCTCTAAGCACGCCTCTCAAACAGCCAAAAAACGCACTTTTTCGTTTGTACCATCAAAAAACCCACCCTCGTCTCCAGCGGCATTGTGAGAGAAGAAAAAGACACCATCAAAAGCCTCCTCGAATATGACAACTTGAACATGGACAAGCTTCGGGAGTTTGGCCGCGAACTCGGAAACCTCGCTGGCGTCCCCACCTCCTGCCCCCTCAGCGCCAAACACGGTGTGCAAATCTTTGACTTCAGCTGCAAGGGTCTCTGTACCGACACCTTACGCCCCTTCACAAGCCCATCCGTAAAAGAAGTTGTCGTCCTCCCCGTCGGGGACGCGCTCATGAATCCTTACTGGCCGCAAGGGCTCGGTGTCAATCGCGGCTTGCATACGGCGCTAGACGCGGTCTGGGCTGCACGCGTGCATACCCTACAAGGCCACGATGTTGCGCTCCATGAGCGCGTAACTGCGCTGCGCGCGATGGACTGGTATCCATTAGAAGAGGGTTGCTTGGTTCCGCCCGTGCCACAGAAAGGCGGGGTGCGGGCTGCTACAGGGGAAAGAGCGGGGCATGATTGGACGGTGGACCCTGTGTCTCGGTATTCGGCCGGCTTGTTTAAAGCAATGCATCGGAGTGATATTGAAGTGCAGGCGCCTGTGCCAACGTTACCCGTGCGCGTGCGTCGGTCGATTGGGTTGAGATGGGGGATTGCGAAGGAAGGAGAGGAGTTTCCAGATGATGATATGGATGCTGTTATGGCCAAAATTTCAAGAGATACGGAAGTTGCCGCTAGGAAGATGCAGATTTAGTTTGATTGGATTGATTTACTATGGTTTTCGAATACAATTCAACTTAATATTGAGGTCTTGCTCAATGAAAAAGTAACAACGGAAAGTAAAGCCATAATAGCAGCAAGGAGTGCGCTGGAAGCTGTAAACCAGCACTGAAAGCGTCAATGTTGAAATCATTGTTGGTTCCAGATCCAACAACAGCTGGAGTAACGTTTCCCGTTGGCTCCATAATGACAACATGGGTGCAAGCGAAAGCAGCACTTGCAAAGGCGTTCTTCCAGCTGTGACATTGTGGCGTTTTCACGTCTTGCCGAAGCGTGTCCGCGCGTTGGGCAGCTATCGTCCTTTATTCAGTAGAGAGAGTAAAACAGTGAGTTTTAGACAAGACTGTTAACATGAGGAGGAAAAGAGACCGCGCTCCACTTTTGCGGTACGAGACAAGCAAGTCATCAATTATGGTTTCTGCCTCCACTGATATGATGAATCCTGATTTTTCTGGTTCTCGTGCAGACGTGAAGTGTTGAACCAATTGAAATTTCTGAAGCTTTCAAGTGTAGTATATTGCCAATCTCACTGCACAGAGGAATCCTTGTATTTTTTTATTTAGTTAATTGTGTTCATGGACAAGATTATAGTGGAATTAGATTGCTGAAAGCTTTGCAAGTCCAACCTGCTCATCCTTAGCTAAGAATAGAAATAACTTCATTGCCCCGTCAGTGACTGAATTAATGCCCAGAAACAAAGAAAATGAAAAAGCATGTGTGTGATACGAGAAAGACGAGAGCTGGATGAGTAAAAGTGCTTTGAATTTCGCAGCCGATATGAAAGGCGCATGGACACTCTTCCAAGTATAGACAACTTCAATACACGTGCTATAGAATTTATTCAAAGCAATCAAACTAACATGTGTTGTTTACCCAATGTGAACCCAGTCCTTTCAGGCGACTGCAACTTGCTGTGAGTGGCACTCCAAATATGGCTTGCTCTCTGGTCCCTCAAAAAGCTGAGAACTTGAGCTACCTCTTGCGCAAAGTGCTTCTCCTTGTCAATATTACTTGCAATCAAGTATGAGGCTGCACTCTTTAAAGCTTGTGTTGTAAGCGCTTCAATACAAGCTCGAACCTATGGCCAAAATTCTCAATAATCTTGTGTTTTTCAGGTGAGCAAAGTGGCGGTTGACAGCTCCAAGCAGGCGCAAGTTCAAGGTGAGTGCGTCACCTTTTGTAAAAGGCAAGATTAAGTCTGCTTCGACCTTTGCAAAGATCAGCATGGACTCTGGTTGCCACCCAATTGAAACAAGTCAATTGTTAAATGGCAAGAAAGTTCACAAACCATTATTGTCATCCAATCCACATTTTAATACATTAAAAAAAAACTTGATCAAATCTTTTACTTGCTGTGCTAGCTTTTTCGTTCCAAGCTTTGATTCTGCCAGGCAACAATTCTTCGGACATGATGATCGTGGATGTTCAGTTTCAGAGTCATGAAAAGCTCACCATCACTTTCTTCAGATTGACGTCGAATTTCACACCCAATTGTGCTTTGCGTGCTATTGGCTTGCAAAACATCCATGTAAGACTTTTGGTCAAAAACATTGGATGGTCGAAGCTCATTCTTCAGATCGTCGACTCGACAGGGACACACTTGTGAGTAGTGCTTTAGTCCATTTCCAGAAGGTTCGCATTTCCGAATCATTGTAACAATCAAGGCAACATCAATCTGGCGATTCTCTCGCGCGCAACCCTACCTGAATCTGCGTGGAGCGCTCTTCGACGGAAGTGGGCTATTGTTCAACCGTCTGCTTTGAACGATTGACTCAGTGAGACGGTCTCAGAATTTTTGATTTGAATCTCGTAAGTTTGGAGGATGCGAGATCCTACATAACTTAAAAATCATTGGATAGGCAATCCCAAGTCTGTGACTAAAACTGATAATTCAAGTGTATCTGTGGGGTTGTCAAGGAAAGAGCGAAAATCTCCTTTCATCACGACAATTCCTGGCTGATGCGATGGGAAATCACTGCACAGCCTTCTCCTCTGAATCGCGCGTCCAGAAACAAGCCAGTCGCGCTATCGACGCCCTCCTCCTCTGCGAACAACGCGCCTTCGCAGACGAAATCAAAATCCTCCTCCTAGGCGCAAGCGAGAGCGGCAAAAGCACCCTCTTGAAGCAAATGAAGATCGTCTACGGCACCGGGTTCACGCTGCGCGAACGCGACGTGGCGCGCGTCGCGATCCTGCAGGCCGTATTGGAGGCCGGGCGCGATCTTGTATTGTACATGGCGCGTTTGCTTATTCCGTTTGGATTTGATCCTGCTCGGGATGGGGACGCGCGTGTGGATGAAATTGCGGATAGGGCGGCGAAGTTGTATAAGGAGATTGGGGATGGACGGGATAGGGCGCCGCGTGTTGCGCGTGCAGTTGAGGTTGTTAGACTGTTTCGGGAGGAGGATTGTATAGGGGGACCTGCGCTGTCGAAAGAGGTTGTAGAGGCGCTACAGATCTTGTGGGCGGACAGCGGGGTGCGTTATTGTTTTGAGAGAGCGAGCGAGTTTCAAATGGTTGAGTCGTGTGCCTATTTTTTGGATCAAGTGGAACGGGTTGGGGCTGCGGAGTATGTACCGACGGATCAGGATGTGTTGATGGCGCGAACAGCAACAATGGCTGTTTCAGAGACGCGTTTTATGATTGACGGCAAGAGGTTGAGAGTATTTGATGTGGGAGGACAGCGCGGGGAGCGTAAAAAGTGGGCTCCATACTTTGAGAATGTGACAGTGCGTGTGTACTGCCAATGTTGACCGCACTAAGCAGTGTTTGCACAGGCCATCATTTTCATCGTGGCGATTTCAGCATATGACCAAACCTGCTCAGAGGATGAGACCGCGAATCGGCTATTGGAATCCATGAATCTGTTTGCATCTATTTGCAACCATACCATGTTCCGACATACGGACTTTCTTCTTTTTCTTAACAAGATTGACCTGTTCCAAGAAAAAATTGGCAGGGTATCTTTCAAGAACTTCTACCCTCTCTATTCCGGGCCAGATGAATATGAGCCAGCCATTAAATTTCTGAGTACTCACTTTCTCTCGTTAAACAAGCGAAAGGTTGACGATTATCATGGCGTGGTGTGAAAACTGACGTTCTTACAGGACAAGTCCATTATGGTGCATCGGACGTGGGCAACTGACACAAAAACCTCGAAAAAGATACTAGATGCGGTGCGATTGAGTCTGATAAAGTGAGCGGAGTTGGTAATTTCGATTTGAGGTTTCTCATATGAATTCGATCGACGTTTCACAGAGGAGCGTTTGGCGAGTTTGGGCTAATGTGATTGGTGGGTTTCTTGTATACATATCTATCTATTTCCTTATTTCTTTTCAAATACTCAGCCCAATTCGTTTTATTGATCCAAAGGGGGTATGACCAAGCAAATGCAAGTAAACTGCACATACATTTGCTCCATTGTAGCCACCAAACTGCGAGCACTTCTGTGAAGGGTAGAGGCAATACCTCAAACCGAGTTACATTTGTTATGTATTTGTCAGAATTATTTTTCCTGCCCCCCCATCGCCGCGCACCACCCTCTTCCCTAACGGGAGAGTACACCACTGATCTTCAATTTTCATTGTCTACACTGCGGCGTCTAATAAAAATATTATACTTTGATGGAGGTGCGATTGTGTTTGTTCACTGGTTCACAGACAGTCGTGATTTTTGGTTGATTTTTGTCCGATATTTCCAGCTTAAACCCTCAATCGAACGCTTTTGGATAATATTCTCTTCGTTTCATTTTTCCCACCCAGTGGAAACTTTCTCGCAATCGGATTGGTCTTGTTCACGGCTGCGAAGTTCGAACCAACACCATAGCACAAAATTCAAAGTTATATTTTTTTATAAGCCGCAGTGGAGACAGTGACAATTTCAAATCAGTCGTGTACTTTCCCGTGAGGGAAGGGAGTGGGGCGCGACATCGGCGGGGGGTTTCAAAAGAGGGTGAATGGAAATCGGGAGCAGCGCAGACACCACAACGGCGGAGTCTGTAACGCGTGGAGTCAACGGAGAGGAGAACGGACTTGTTGCGCGCGTGTTTGGAGTGGAGGGTAGCGACTCTGAGCTGAGTGAGGTTGAGGCGGGAGGGTCGGACACGGAGTG
This sequence comes from Chytriomyces sp. MP71, assembly GCA_025201725.1. Taxonomy (NCBI): domain Eukaryota; kingdom Fungi; phylum Chytridiomycota; class Chytridiomycetes; order Chytridiales; family Chytriomycetaceae; genus Chytriomyces; species Chytriomyces sp. MP71. The sequence goes on along the minus strand of MU614894.1, from coordinate 8,009 downwards.
CGAGAGCGGCGGCTTTACCAGCGGAAAGCGGCGGAGTGGACGCCGCGAGTCTACCTCAACCGGAGCAGGTGGGAACAGCGGAGGTGGGTATAGTGGAGTGGGGTTTGGTGTTGGTGGGCCAGGTGGTGGAGGGGTTGGAGGGCCGGGCAACGGGAATGGAAGCCACCGTGGCAACAGTCTCACCGCCAACCCGCTTTTGTACAATCCCTTCGCGCTGTTGGCCGTGTCGCCGCTCGACGGCGCTTTCGGCGTCTCAGTGTTCGAGAACGGAAGGAATCAGGCCGCCTCCGTCGCAGCTGCCCTGCGCGCGCACGAGGCCTGGGAAGAGATATGCGGGGATGTTGAGCAGCTCAGAAAAGGTGGGATTCTCTGTGCCTAGTCAGTCCCCACAACTAACACAAAACCCAGGCCAGCAAACTACCTATCTTAGCGCTTCATCTCCTACCGCGTCCGTCTCTATATCAAAACCTGGCGACTACTACAATGCATCTCCACCCGCTCCGCAACTACTCGCATCCACCGCAGGTGACGACACCCTTTCTGAGCTACCCCCACCATCCTTCACGTCCGACGACAACTGCTCGACTTGTCTTGGTCGGGGGGAACTGCTCTGCTGCGACTCATGTCCCCGTGTTTTTCATTTTTGCTGCGTCGAGGAGGCTTTCGATTCGTCAGATTCCTCTTCCGCGTCACCTCTTTCTGCCAGTTGTCGGCCTGTTCCTGCATTTTGGGAATGCAAGCGATGTGTATGGGCGCGGAAGGTGCGTCGTTGTTGATGGAGCGAGGAGAACGAAAGGACAAAAGCGAGGACTGTTAGAAGCGCTGCAGATTCACGGACAGACGAGCGAACGGGCGAAGAATGTTACAGACTCGATGAAGGATACAGGTGTGAAGATAGTAAACTCGAGCTGAAAAATGCGAGTTGAGGCTTGTCCTTTCAACGTTGGCCGACCAAGCAAGGCGACAAAACACCAGCGGCGAGTACTTATCTGGACTTTTTTTTGCAGTATAACGGCCCATATAAGCCTGGATTCACTCCCGAAACAGCGACCTCATCGACATCCAAACCTTCAGCAACGCAATCCGCAGCACTCTCACTGCCACCTGGCCTATCCGACACCCAACCCCCCTCAAAACGCATTAAAGTCTCTCTTGCCGTCGGAGACTCCCCCACCCGCACGCGCTCACCCCCCGACCGCCTTTCTCCCACACGCCCAACCCCCGCGTCGTTCGTTTATGAAACCCAACAAAAAGCGAGCCGCATCAAACAAGCCTTTGTACTCCTGAATAATGTCGTGGACGCGCACACGCCGCGCGTGTATGAGTTGCCTCACACCGCCTGGGCAAACTACGCCAACATCTACAGACACCCGCTATCGGGCGACTTTGTTGACCTGAAGTCGGTCGATGTGGTTGCTTTTGGGGCTGGCCTCGGCGCCGTGAATGCGCTGGGGAGCGCGGGCCTTTTTAGTGGCGCTGGGACGCCCAACCCTGCGGGGCGAAGGGGTGTGGCGGCTGGTGCAGCTCTTGCAGCGAGTGCGGCGTGGGGTGGAGTCCTGGAGACGAAGGCGGATGTTCCGGTAGGGGGCACGCAGTCGACGTGGGTGCATCGGTTGAATTTGGTGTCAGGGACGGTGGCTGATTGGGTTCACGAACCGATTTACAATGAATTCAACGTTCAAGGGAGGGAGGCTGTGGTTGGCAGGGTTTCTGCGATTGCTGAACTAGGAACGGATATTTTGGTGGTACCATCGCCAACCTCGCGACGGACCAAGCGTGCTCCCTTCCCAACCGCGCTCACATCATACAGCAACAAACCGGCTCCAACCTTTCAGCGTGCCTTGCCGCTCTGCTACGCCTGTCGCGGCACTGGCGCACATCTTAGTCAATCCACCATCCTCAACAGCTCGCTCGCCATTGCCGGTCGTCGCAGTGAACTCGTTCGCTGTGACCATTGCGACATATGGTGGCACCTTGAGTGTCTCCTCCCACACCCGCAGCCACATGTGCCGCACTCGATCCGGCTGCATCGCGGCCTCGCGGTTACCCTGCGCGGCGCGCGACCAGGCATGGTGGGACTTGCGCCGAACGGGGGCGGTGGCTATGTCCCCGAAGAGGTTGTGGATCTGCGCGAGGTTCGGGAGTTGAAGCGGCGGTGCTGGGGCCGAGGCTTTGTTGGCGAGTTTGATAGGGTAGAAGGGGATGGGGTTGCCGGTGTCTGGTTCCGCAAAAGATGGATGTGCCCTTTGCATGTGGATCATGTTTTGCCGGGGCAGAGGGAGTTTCGTGAGGGAGTTGCCATAGTGGACGCCGAGACGGGGAAGACTGTGGACGGATCCGATGCTTTAAGGGAGAAGAGTGGACATGTTGTTATAGTGAATGAGGTTGATGAGAATGAGGTGCTGGCAGGGTTGGGGAAAGAGAAGGGGACATCAATACCGAGGAATCGACATTCTCAAGGGTCATCGTTGCCAGCGATGATGCGTCCTCACGTGAAAGTTCGCGTGAAAGGGGATCCAATTGCTTTGCGCGTCAAAAGCCGGGATACCAATCACAAGACGAAGGTGATTGTCGTTGTGTTTCCGATGAAACGGACGCCGTTTCGTGTTTCGCTTCCTCCGGGTATGCCGCAACCACGGGTGTTTGCGATGGCGTCTGGTACGGCAAACAAAAAAGCGTCAGCCAAGTCCAATGTTGGGATTGGTGACGTGATGGCTGGAGACGGCCGGGCTGGGAGGAGGAGATCAACTGTTGGGATGCCTGGGCTCGCAACTACGTTGGAAAATGCTCCTCTGGCGCAGAGCTCAAACAAATCGATGGACGTTGTCACGGTTGCCAAGGTGGAGTGTGTCAACGGAGATGCGACTGTGACTATTCCGGCTGTAATGGCTCCTTTGAAAAGTTTGGCAGTACCAAGTCTCTTAAATAGCATGGAGCCAAATGTTGTTCTCAATATCGGAGAGCCAAGTTCGCAACACACTTTGGACACACATATTCAAAGTGCTTCCGCACCATCTAGACAGACTGCAGAAGTACTCGTGCCAGTTCACGAGCCTCAAGTGGACGCGGATCTTGCGGCCACGGCTACCACAAGCGTTCCCATTGCACCTTCGAATGATGAAAATGAGATGGATTGGGAAACAAAAACTCAACCCGCAGAACAAACGGAACCACTGCCGCCTGCATTCGTGACGAAGCCGTTGACTTTGCCAACCGGGGTCGGCTCAGGTGCCAATGCGTCGACTTCTACTGCGTCTCCAAGTCCTACAGTGAAAAAGAAGCGAGGACGACCCCCTCACATTTACCGGTGTGAAGTGGAAGGTTGTGGCAAGAGCTTCGGTCAGACATGGCATCTCAAGCGACATGCTAATATTCATTCCGAATCGCCAATGTTTTACTGCCTTTTGAAGGAGAAGTGCGACAAAGTGTTTTTGAGTCAGTATCACTTGGATCGGCACATGAAGTCGCACAATAACAAGAAGGCAGTACCTCCTGAGCTTCCAGCTGGCACCTTACCACGGCCCTTGCAGCTGCCACAAATGCCTCTCGTTGAACCTTCATTGACTGAGTTTGCTTTTGTGGAGTCGGATCCCGCGGCGAATGGAGTTATGGAAAGTTCGGCGGTTGAAGGGGAACTGACAGAAGAGGACTCCTGGGCTCTACTGTCAGCAGGGTCGTCGTATGTTACGGATCCAAGGCATATTATTGTGAAGGGCAAGTATTTCTGCTTGTATTCAGGATGCGGAAAGGATCTTTCGAACCAGTGGAGTTTCGACCGTCACTGGAAGAATCAGCATTATGACACAAAAGACTATTCCTTATGTGACTTGCCTGGACCCGTCTCCCAGTACAAGCCCAAGCCGAAAACCAAGCCCAAACCGCCCAGGGCAATTACGGGTGGCGAGTCAGGAGCGATTGGGTCTCCATCTTCGGCTGCCAACTCACGCCGAAGCAATATTTCCTTTGCGACTGCAAGGAAGCCGAGTGGGCCAGCTGGCCCAAAGTACAAATTTCCGGCGACTGTGGATCAGGTGGCTTGCGTGGTGCCTGGGCGGGCCACCGAATCTGGGAAGTACCTTATTCCTGATGTGACGTTTCGGATCGATTTCAACGGCGCTGTTTCGTTTTCGGAGGGATTTCTTGATTATGTCGATGAGAGTCAATGGGAGGATGTGGTCAATGGTACGGAAGGCCGGCGTGAGACTGTTAGCGTTATGTTGGAGGCCGCGGGGTGTGTCGAGGAAGTGGCCAAGCGGACCATTGTCGAGCAGGAGGTTGGTTGTTTTTGTTGTTGAGGTCCGAAGAGACCTGAAATTAAGGTCTTCATTTTTGATAGGTACTACACTTACTTATGGAGTTACCGATTCTCGCGTCTTCAGATGCGTCGCAAGTAGATGAGAATGAGACGGAAGTCGGCTGTTCACCGATTTACAAGCAGGCCCTGGACAGTGACGGCACAGAAAGCATTGACTTGGAGACAAGCTTCAAAGATTCGCATGCTTGCATGGAAAAAGGTGTGATTGAATATGACAGAAATGGATTGGACGTGTGGGTGACGCCGGAACGTTATGCCGAGCTCATGCGATGTGAGGAGTTGCGGGCAATGTGAAACTAATGGTAAATTGCTGTATATACGTCTTTTATTTGAAATAAATAAAGTGGAGTGTCTTGTTTCTCGCATGTGTGGTGTGGTTATGACTCCAAAGGAAGGCACGACGAATCCGAGACATTCCCGTTACAATCCCATTGCTTCATTTCATCCCTATCCTGCTTACGATCTGCTCCTTGGTTGGACGTTCAACGTGCTTTCGTTGAAGTGGCAACTTCATCGACTTATCTCTGGATTTCCAACCCTTTTTCTGAATCCAAAGATGGCACGTGTCACTCTCCCATGCACTCCGCACTCCCCTTTCTCCATCGCATCTGCATCGTAGCATCGCCAATCTGTTACATGGGGTCGTTGTACTATCTGGAACGCATCTATGCCGCCGTACGATGGCGCGGATCACTTGGATGGATGTATGCTGCGGTTTAACTTATACGGCCATTGGCTCGAAGTCTGTGCCGGTTCTTCCAGCTGGAACACAAACTCTGTGTGTGTGTGTTGCAGCAGAGGAGAAAGAGAGTTACGGGACACCCATAGAATGCGAGCTGCCTGCGTTTGGTGGGACCCAGTCGATAACCTTCGAACATCGAATAATGTCTCTTTGCGGATCAAACTTTATGCCTGCATCCTTCATTTGTAAGGGAGGTATCTTAGGCTAACCGGAATGTACGTGTAAAAATAGTCCGTCGTTGTCCCCGACAAGAACCAGTTCCAGCACATCATCCGTCTCCTCAACACCAACGTTGAGGGTAAGAGAAAGATCATGTACTCCTTGACTGCCATCAAGGGTGTGGGTCGCAGATTCTCCAACTTGGTCTGCAAGAAGGCTGATATCGACCTCAACAAGCGGTAAGTTAACAACGAACTCAAGAAAGTGAAGAGACTCACGAACTGAATATTTAGTGCCGGAGAGCTCACCAACGATGAGCTTGAGCGCATCGTGAACATCATGCAAGCCCCCTCCCAGTACAAGATCCCCAACTGGTTCCTGAACAGACAAAAGGACCCTAAGGACGGCAAGAACACCCACTCTCTCTCCAACGCTGTCGACAACAAGCTCCGTGAGGACTTGGAGCGCCTTAAGAAGATCCGCGCTCACCGTGGTCTTCGTCACTACTGGGGTGTCCGTGTTCGTGGTCAGCACACGAAGACCACCGGTCGCCGCGGAAAGACCGTCGGTGTTGCCAAGAAGAAGTAATTGTCTTCTATCAATACCATTTTCGGTGGATCCTTGTGGATTGGTGGGGTTGTGCTTGAGACCGTTTGTTTCGTGGGTCCTTTGTTTGATCCAGACAACAAATACAGTTGATTTGTAATTCTCTTCCTGTCCTTGGGGTTTGCGCGCAAATTAAAGTCTCGTAATTATGCAGGAGACATGGTTCCTTGATAGAAGTGGCGTGGTCGCCTTCAGGGTCTGCCCACCAAACACGATGAGGAAATATTTTGTGCAACAAACCGTTTTGTCTGTGGTTTCTGGGACTCAGTGACTGTGTTTTTGAACGTGGTGATGCTTGACCGTGACAAAGCCGGCACCACCGCCGGATCACTTCAATCATTAAAAGATGCCCAATTCAGTGCGAATCACGGTTGCCAGCAATGTCAAGCAGACCAACAAGACTGTTCTGATCCTGGACGTGGGTGCGGACGCTCTTCCACTCGAGCAGGTGCTTGCCTGCGCGCGGAACAAGCTTCGTCTCAAGAAGGCGACGACGATCTTCTCGTCGAACGGTGCTCTGCTCGAGACGGATAACTCGCTGCGAACTCTGGCGAACGACGATGTTGTTCTCGTGTCGAGTGGCGAGCAGTTTGTTGGCTCAGAAAGTCACCCGAAGCTTCTTAACACGGACCAGCGAGTCTTTCTTCTCGCGCATAAAGCTGAGGTTCACGAGGACGCGTTGAAACAGCTCCACTTTACCGCTAGTCTACAAGGCGTATCCCTTGCGGTCGGCTACTCCGACTTGTGTCCAGGAAACCGCTTCCCCGTCGGCGCCTCTTTTCTCGTTCATAACCGCGTGTACCCCGAACTAATAGGCGGAGACATTGGGTGCGGAATGACTCTCTTTCTCCTCCCCACACTTGACGCATCCACACGCGCTGAAAAGCTGGCTTCAAAATTGTCGCAACTTGATACGCCTTGGACGGGTGACACTGCAGAATGGCTCTCTCGATCTGGCGTCGAACCTGCACCCGGCCACGACGCCACCCTTGGGACCATCGGTGGCGGCAATCACTTTGCAGAGTTCCAAGTGGTCGAGTCAGTCCTCAATGAAGCAGCTTTTGCTTCTCTGGGTCTCACGCGCGAAAGCATGGTCCTCCTCATCCACTCTGGCTCCCGCAGCCTCGGAAAAGCGGTACTTGATGGCGTTCTTGCGGAGGCCGGTCCTCGCGTGCAAGATGGCCTGTTTTTTCTCTCCGGCACCCCAGAGTTTGAAGAGTATATGAAAAACCACGATCGTGCTTGCGCATGGGCGAAGCGAAATCGCGAATTGATTGCTCACCGGATTCTCGCAATGCTCTTCGATACGGTCGTCACTGATTCATTTGATGAGACCATGGGCGGTGCCGTCCCTTTTGACGCGACTTACTCAGGCAAAGCGGTCAAAATTCTTGACATTTACCACAACTCGATTGAAAGAATATTAGGGGACGATGGAAAGGCCATTTACCTTCATCGGAAAGGCGCAGCACCGTCAAATCAAGGCATTGTCCCTATCCCAGGCTCACGTGGTGCCTTCACCTATCTAGTACAACCCGAGGGTCCGCAGCATGAAAATGCATACAGCCTTCCGCATGGTGCTGGGCGGAGGTGGACGCGGAGTAAAGCTCTTGCAGTTATGAACGCGCGGCATGAGGATGGACGCATTGCCCGAGCGCTGGCGAAAACTGATTTGGGATCTGTGGTTGTGTGCGAGGACAAGAAACTTCTTGCAGAAGAGGCACCAGAAGCGTACAAAAATATTGGAGATGTGGTGGAGGATGTTAAAGGTTATGCAAGCGCAGTTGCCGTGATGCGACCTGTGGTTACTTTCAAATTCAAGCGGTGAAAGCGGATGGCATCTTATTGTATTCGTATGCAAGCCCAGTAACGAAAGAGACTACCTTTTGAATTCGCGATCCATTTTCTTGTTTCCATGTTTCATTGATAATGCAATGGGGTGTTCGTCATCGCAGCAACTTGAACCATCACCACTAACTGCAGCATTGAAAGAACGGCTTCTTATATTGGTGGTGTAGCAAAATGGTGCGAAACAGAATTCAGCAAAGACAAATCGACTTAAAGGGAAGCCGAAGGCATGGTTCGAACAAAATACCGAGACAAGATTAAGATTGAAGTTAGAATTAGGATAGGGTTAGGGGGCTAGGAACTGGTTTATTACCAGTAAAAGTGCGAAATAAAATGTTA